>VYXF01010822.1:253491-298024 GCA_013397295.1 Polioptila caerulea | reverse complement strand
TTTTTTGTTAATTTTTAGATTTTAATGATGATTATATTTGTTAGTATTTCTAAAATGTAGTTACTTATAGCTACTGAAAATAATTATTGTTAATGTGTTGTTAAAGACTTCAATTTGATATTCTGTGCATATTCCATTCTCCTATCTACTTGTTAGTTAGTTCTGGTCCAGTTCAGTTGTCATCTCTTTTGCTCACTCTTCTGTTTTGTGCCTGTGTGTGTTTTATAGTCAGTGGGGGAGGGTTTCCCTTCATTTTTTTTGTTTTTTTTTTTTTAGTTTCCCATACCAGTGTTTTGCTTCTTTATTCTTCAGTGATTATTAATTCTTAAAAATTTCTCATATTTCCATGTGAAGAGGGAGGATCTAAGGGGATGTGATCTGTTATATACAACACATGTACCTACCCTGTGCTGCCTTCCTGAATAAAACCATGTTTTTTGGTGGCATTACTCCTGTGGAATAGCATAAAAGCCTTAAATGAGAAGGAGGTGCAGTAGAACTAAGCTTTGTACATCAAATCCAAATGAAACATGTAGTTGTTTCTCTGAAAGGTCTAACAGTTTTCCTTACATAATTTACATTTAATTAGATGAATAAGAAGCAGCACTTTAATACGTGGATTTATTCCTCTGAGACTATTCTGAAAAGTGCTTTTAATTACAGGAGGAAAACAGCAAATTAGTTAAAACTCAGGGAATTCTTGGTGTGTCTCCAACGTCACGATCTTCGCATGAAACATCTTCCCCTCACCACTCCAGACGGAGGGTGAGGAAGCTGCGAGACCATGCTACCAAAACTCCTTCTAATCTGGACATCCTGGAACTCCACACCAGGGAGGTACTGAAAAGGCTGGAGATGTCACCCTGGGAAGAGGCAAGTATGAAGTTATGTGCAAGGAAAACCAAAACCAGAGTAGTTTTCTAATCTCTGTTGAAAAGAAAATGGTTTTAAGATGCGTAAGAATACAGACTAGAACTCTTTGCCATGTGAGATATGGATAGATTGTTTCAGACTGTATGCCAAATGTAAATTGCTTTGAGCTAAGAATGTTCTGCTTAAGGCAGGTTACTTTCCATTACTGATGTTTTGCTGTCCTTTAAATCAGTTCTGAGATAGTAATATCAAGGAGCACATGCCCAATGCAGGAGTTGCTGTAGCAGTTCCAAGCCCAGCTTCTGGTTTGCCTGTGTCTATTGGTATTTCTCCAAAGGAAACATAGGAGGAGTATTATAAGAAAGTTGTATTTGTTTCAGGTGCTTCAGGAGAGTGTAGATGATTTAAGGAAGGCGAAGGCACAGTTGTCTCTTGAAGTTCTTTACATCCAAACATGTTTTGTGTGAGCTTTTTTCAGTTGTTTATCCAGGTAGTGACCATCCTAGAAGTGAATTTAATCTTTCATGGAGTGGAGAAAAACAATTGAGTTCATAGGAATAAATATAATAAGCAAAATTTCTTTTGCTTCTTTAGGATATCACAAGCTCAAAACTGAATGGGAGGTTTAACAAGCCCTTTCAGCCCTCTTCTACAGTACCTGAATGGAGAACAAAAGACAATGATCTTCGCCTTCTGCTGTCAAATGGAAGAATAATCAGGTATAAAGAATTGCTTGTTTATATTTTTTCCTGGCCATTGTGGTCTGGAGCATGCTAATTGCTAATATTTCTATTTGTAGGGGTCTTCAGCTCTTACCAGTAAGAGTCACATTAGGAACACAGAAGGAATGTCTGTGTCTGCTGTCCCCTAGTGGAGCCACAGCTAGGGAATGAAGGGGAAGGGATTCTTTGCTGTTCCTTTGTTAAAGCATTTCATTCACTTGCTCAGTGGGGTCTATACTGAAGGGAATGCTTCAGAGTAGAAAAGGTTGTTTTGTATCCATCTATGAGTGCTTCTCATTAAAAGTACTCTGATGATAAGCTAAGTTTATGGAAATGACACTTGTATAGGAAGTAAATGGGAATACCTACAATTCAGAATGAAGAGATGAGCATGAGAGAATATTACTGTTATATCTTGAGAGTGTGTTGTAAATAATGAAAGGAAAACAGTTGCTTCAGGTTTTTAAGAGTAAAAACTGACTTCTCTTTTTTTTTTTCTTGCAAGAAGAGATGAGAGACGTCCGTTTACAGATCGAAGTCTTTACACAGCAGACAGTGAAGATGAAGATGACAGGACAAGGTCGAAAAAGACAACTGTTAAAGTAGAAAACCAGCCCTCAGGATTTGAAGGAGAAGGGAATGCAGATGCCCAGAAACCATTGAACAGTAAGATTGTCACCAAGTCCTATCAGTTGAACGTTTTGATGGTCTCAGTGAGAGTCTAACTACTGTTTGTAATATTTCAGTCAGACTCACTGAGTATAAAGATGACAAAGAAATAAATCAGAGGAGTAGTATTAGAAGTTACACAAAGTATTTCTTAAATGTCATCTGCCTACTGAAGAAGCTGACAGGATAGAGATGAAAAGTAAAACTCACCTTTTTATGTTGGTGCTGTCTTGAATGCTATGGACAGCATTTTTCACAGTGGAGATTTAATTGGTATTCTGGATCAGTATTTTTCACTTTAGGTCTGCTTCATAATGTAGCAATGCTGATTTTATTTATTTTTTTTAAATCAAAATGTGCCTCATTGTGAGAAGCTCATCACATCATTTCACTGTAAAGAATGAAAGATCATAATACGTAGCTAATTTTAAACCTCTCTTATATTTTACTTTTCCTGTCCAATTTGGCAATTTCATAGTTGATCATACAATTTTGTATATTTTACTTACCAATTGCTTTATTCCATACAAGTGATAAGACATAATTTAACACTAATAATATCTTATACATTCAATCTTTGTAATATGCGAGGTTGAGAAAGAAATTGGGTAATGTGTAAAACACTTTAACTCCACTTTCCAGTGCTTTATACCACCCCTCACTAGGAACTAATCTTTTGTGGTCTTTGGTAACCTCAAGCCCTCCTGCCTAACGTTCAGCAGTGATGATCACACAGTGTATCAGTAAAGTATCAGTACTGAGTGCCTCTTGCCAATGCCTGTTTTTAATAGGACTATCTGTGTGCAGATAGAATTAGTTCTTGATATGGCTGTTCAGCTCTCTACTTAATTTAAAGTTACATCCTTTCACAGTAGAGCTTAAAAGGGCTCAGAAGATGTGTAGGAAGAAACTCAAGTCAACACATAAAGGTGATAAGACTTCTCTGGAGTCTTACAGTTCCCTGAGTTTCCTGCACAACAGTCCATAGCATTTGACTCTGCTGTCAGCCTGAATAAAATATTTAATTATTTTCATTAACAAAGCAAACGATAATCCCTGTTGACTGTGATTCCAGATATCACAGAGGACAGTATTAAAAAACCTGCACATGAAAGAAGTCTCTCTTGAGTATTCTTGAAACAGGGCAAACAGCTTGTTGAGTGAAGGCTTACAGTGGTGGTTTTCCACTTCCAAAATTAAACCAAGCAAATCAAACTCAATTTTGCACTTGGATCAAAGATTAAATCATACAGAGAAATGACAATTTTTCTTCAAAATTACTGCTCTTATTTGATACAGAATGAATATGGCAGTATCCAAATATATTAAATGTGCTTAGAACTAAAAGTGAATGTTGAAATTGCTCGTCCAAAAACTGAGCGTTCGGGACTATTGCTGATGTTTTTAATTGAATATTGAGCATCTCCAGACTTCCCTGTTACCTATGTGTGATTATTTTACCCTAACTGAGAGAGAGAGAGAGAGGGGAAAGGCATTACCTGCAGAGAATTCCAGAAGAGGAATACCTGTTCCTGTAACAGCTGCCAACGTGGGTTTTTCTTACTGGGATCGAGGCCAAGAGGAATGTCCACAGACTGATGCCTTTAAACAGATCAAGCTCTATCTAGCTTTGTGTGTCATGCCAAGATCCTGGTTTGAAATGGTGACCCAGTGTTAGCAGAGGGACAGAGATCAAGTGCTGTCCTTAATTGAGCAAGATACTTTGTGTGGATGAAGGGAAGGTGGTTTGAGATTTTCTTACCTGACAGTGTCTTAGCCTGGTCTCACAGATGATGACTACTCTCATTCACCCATTTTTGGGAATATCCCTCCTTGTCTCTGGAGGCAGACAGAGCCATATATTTTCTTGGAAAAGATGGTAGTCTAAAGGAAAATCCTTTTGATCTCTAAAATTATGTTTTCTGTATTGTTCATGCTGTTGCTTATCCTAGAATCATATTTGCCTTTTTGAAATGAGCTAAAAGCATGAGTTATCATCAGAAATCCCTTGGGTTGTTTTGAGCTGCAGTAATTAAAAATATTAATTTTGTTGTTATATGTTGAGAATTACTTTATATAACTTAATTTCCTATACAGTGGTGTTGCTCATGTAATGTGCTTGGATATTCCTCATTCATGGTTCTTTCTAATACTGTCTTAAGTTTAGTTAATCTTCTCTATTTTTTGGTCATAGCTGTTTAATTTTCTCACTTTCTGATGACAAGTCTCATGATAACTTTCTTCCTGACTCTAAAAGTAATTATCACTGTGCAGTGTTTAGAAATCACTAATATCCCTTGAAGTATTTTATGTCTAGTTGAGATCTTTGCCACAGTGTTCAATAGGAGCAAACCTCAACTGGAATTGCAGTGTATACACAGTTATGGGTACATCCTTTATTCTTGCATAATTATAGTTAGGAAGAGTTGTGTTCTTTTATGTGGTTTCATATAAAATTATGTTGAGAACAAACCAACATTTCAATTTTACTTGTGGTCATTCTAGAGGTAATTTCTGATTTGTGCAGCTTTGCTTTTAGCATTTTTTTTGTATGAATCTATAAATAGTTAATAAGTGATATTTCTTTTCTTAGACCCTATTTTCTTGACACACAGTCATAATTTTTTCCCCCTGTTTTGCTTTTCTCCAAAGAACTTGTGCTACCTGAACTTCACATTGTCATCTTTACCAAATTTGTACTTAATCCAGATTTTTGCTAGCAGCCTTGACACAGATATACATCCAGCTCACTGGCCTTGAGCCTTGGAATCAAACACTTGGAAATTTGTTTCCTGCTTGTGTTCTTTGGGACAAATTCAGTCTTTTAAGGGTACATGCTGGTGAGAGCTGCTCTGACTCCAGCCTGTACAAAAAAACAGAAACTGCCCCAGGTGCCCTCTCTGGAGTAAGTGCTCCATGGGAAGGAAGAAATATAAACTCCTGCTGCACCCATTTCTCTTCCTGCTGAATTACTTGAGGAGTATATTGGTCAGCAGAAGACAACTCATTGTCATCCTAAGCCAGGCAGAACCAGATCATTGTGTGCATTTCCCTTTGTTTACAGACTGTTAAAAACCAAATATGTGTTTCTTGGGGTTTGCTTCAAAAATAATTGTTAAATGTTAATGTAGTAAATGTTGTGTCTTCTATTTTAATTCTTCTCTCTGCAGTGTTCTTTGAAAGTGTGAAATCAGAACTCAGGAATGGATCCTCAGAGTACTCTGATATTTCTGATTCAGAAGAATCTGAGCCTGATTGCACTACACAGGTACCTCTAGAAAAAAATCTCAGAAATTATTGAAGCAATTAAATATAATTTTGCTCACATACTTCAGATTTATCTGGTCAAAGTTTATGTTAAAACAGCAATAACAAAGTATTTAGTTCTTGTTCAGATTAATATCTCAAACAATGTGCTGCTTCATTCTTCATTTATTCTAGTGTTGAGAATAAAGATAAGATTTATCTTATCTTGCCAAATTTTATCTTCTTTGTCATTGCAGTAGGGTTGGCAGAGGATGAGCCCTGCTCTGGAACAAGCATAGTCTGAGAAAAGTCAGATCCTATTGCTTTATTTGTTTCTTTAATAACAAATCTAAATTTCATAATTTGAATATGAGTATCTACCACACAGTTTTATTTTAGAGCATGGTTTTATAGAAAACAATCTACAGGTACTCAGTTACAGGAACAACCTGAAGTGGCTAAATCCTATTTGGGGATTTTAGAGCATTGGAAATAGATGGGAATCCTCCATTTGAGGGTCTAGATTATGGTGGTTTGTTCAGAATTAAATGAAGTATGAATGCACACATATGTATAGATATTTACAAACATATTTTTTAATACAACTTCTAGAATTTAGGAATGTGTGTATGTGTCTATAAATACTTAACTTTTTTTCCATTTGCAAATTGGGTTTGTACTTCATAATTTAAATTTTTATTAGGTAGCAGTAAGGGGAAGTAATTACCTCACATTTTTGGGTGATGTTTCTGGGAGGCTAATGTCTTCTAGGTCTTTCTTTCAGTTGTCAGCCTATTACATGACTTTGAAGTAATGTAAATACTGAATTTGAATTCATGTAATTTACATGAATTTGAAGAGGTCTTCAAATTCCTACTTTTTCCATGATGGTCAAAATTTTTTTTTTTTGGGTACTTGCTGTCTTTCATCATTACCTAATCTAGATGCTGGAGTAAGTGATAGGGACCTTCATGGTGTGTTTTATTCTGTTTTCCCAAACTCCATTGCCAGCAACTTTGGCTCAGAAGTTTCATTTTCTGAGACACAGAATCAGGAGTTACTCAGAAGTGCTGTATTTCATCTTTGCAGGAGAATATATCTAGTTTTATATGACTTCACAAATGAATGAATGTTTTATATTTATGCTATAGTTACTCTCTTGGTTCTTTCCATATTTTCCTGCTTTTTAACTTCCAATAGTATCTAATGGAATAACTTTTCTGCATGTTGAAATTTGTCTTTTGTAATGACCTACCCAAAATTAATTCTCTCACTAGCACCTGTAAATCTTTAAATGTTTTTTTATTGTACTGAAGAGGATCTTAACAAAACAATACCTTTATTACTAACACTGAATCCTTATTTAATTGCCCATTTGTGTCACTTTCTAAGGGTCAAAGATCAGGAAGGTGCTCATGTGAATGAAACTGTTGTATAAAAATAACCTCTTGGTGATAAAATGCACATCATTCATTCCAGTTCTGTTTTTGGTCATGGGGATAATGGTGTCAGTCTTTAAGGATTATGGCTCCTTCATGTTCTGATCTTCTGTTTTCAAAACCTCTGTTAAGTGTCACATATATTCCTTGGCTTGAAAAAAACATGGTGATGTTCTCTGTACTTGTTGAAAATAGATTAGTCTGAATTACAGAGATGGAACATATGTACTGTAGCCCTGGCTTCCTGTAAAGGCATATTGAGGCACATATGGTTGCTCCACCTTTGAGAAGCTCCTGCCCATACAAGCTGTAATCTCAGCAGGAGCTGAAAAGCCCTTTCATTCATGAAATGAGGCTGTGCTGTAAGAGAGGCAGCAGCTGTTGTGTCTCTGTTCCTGCTGTCTTCTGGATTTACCTGAGAGCATCTGTCATTCATCAGAGATGGTGAAAGCCAGTTGTATTTTGTGAGAGCAGGAACCAGAAGCAGTTTTCTGGGGCAGGATGTGTCCTGTTATATATAACAGGCATCAATTCTGTCTGCTTCTTGGAGCCATACTTCACTTTTTCTCCCCTGTACTTTGAATATTGAAGATAAGAGTAATTAATACTGTCATTAAGAGAATGCAGTGATTTGTGTATGGTGTAATATGTGTTGTGCTTTGTAAAAAGTGGATTTTGGAGATGCTCTCTATATTGTGGAACATGTACTTACCAGTGTAAAACATTTTGAATGTATAACATCTCAGCCACTATAAACAGATTAACTGCATTCTGGACGCTATAAGTATAAAAAAAGTTGGACCTTGAAGCTTTTGAATTCTTCACTTAGCATAATTAAGGTAGAGTCTCTACTTAGGAGATCTGGTGACCATTCTGCCTACTGTTTCCTCCTGTTTCAGCAGAAGGATTCCTCCACAGAGGAGTCAGAAAGCTCAGGTGATGAAGAGAAGCAGGAAGTAACATCAAATTTCAAAGAGGAATCTAAGGTCACAAGAGACCTTTGTCAAAATACCCAGAAGCCATCCAGAAATGAAATTCCCAGTAAAAAGTAAGCACATTGTGGGCATTTTTTATAAACTGTTAGAAGTTTTAGCATGTATTTATGGTTCTGCTTTGTAGCAATGTAAAAATCAGTCTTCCACAGGGTTCTGTTTTGAACTGCTTATTAACTACTCCCTTGATTTTCCTAGGGAATGTCCTACCTCGACAAGTACAGAAGAAGAAGCTATTCAGGGCATGCTTTCTATGGCAGGATTGCACTATACTACATGTTTACCAGGTCATACTCAAAGCACAGACTGCACAAATAAAAGAACCTCTCTTCAAGAACACAGAAGCTACCCCAGGAGTCGGCATAAAGACAGACAGCCACCTCAGAGCCACAAAACCATAGAATGTGGTAGGTATCTGAGCTAAGGACACTGCTGCTCCCTGCTTTTGGACACAGTGCTCAGAATAATCACTTAAAGTTACATTTTTAGATTTGTACTTATTAGATTAATAACTTTTAAATAAATCAGACTGACATTTAAAAAGGTGTGTTCTGTGGTTTTGCTTTTTTGGTGATTTTTTGTGAAAAGAGTAAATATTACTTCTGAAAACTGGGGTAAACTTAGCTTGTCAACAGAATACCCCTTCTAAATATTTCCATCTAAAAGTTTTGTGGCATCCTTAGAAGAATGGGCAAGTTGTGGCTAGACTGAAAGTATTAAAATTTAAACTTGTTGAACTTCTCTTTAGGTAGGTCTGTGAAGGAAGAGGAAGGAGACTTGGGAACTTCAGCATGGACTAGACACCTGAATGAAGCTTCGAGGATTGCCCCTCAGGTAAAGTAATACTTAAAACATATTGAACTCATTTTTATAGGGGAAAAGATCATGAAATTGTAAGGAGGGAAGGCATGGTGGACAGGTCTTAACACACTGTGTTCTGGTAACTGGGTTATTTTTTATTTTTCATGCATTTTTTCACTGTTGTTTTGGATTTTTTTCCTTTCAAATTCTTTTCTCTCATAGTGCCTAATATTAAGGTATCCAGGGCAATACCTTGAAAAATAAAAAATACTGCATTAAAAATGTGTGATTTATATTCATTCTAACTGGAGAAGCACTACGTTGTTTATTCATTGTTATTCCCAACCAGAACATCAGAACAAGTGGAACATGTTAATAGTATGTAAAGATACTTGCTTAGGAAATTGGTACTGCTAAAGTGGTAGCTTTCAACAGCTAGCAGATAGGAATATTTTTGTTTTCTGATGTCCAGATGGAATCCAGCAAGGAATGAAAGGTCGTGTGCCTTACACTCCATGCTTTTCTACACCCTGAACTTTTTTAGTATTGATGAACTTGTCAGTATTAGAATAATTAACTAGAACAACTACAGTTGTAAAATTACAGCCATTAAATAACACTGTTTTTAACTGCATGCTTTATAGTGTTTGCTTTGTAAGAGTATCTGACTACATGGTACTCCTTTCCAGTTTGTAATTCCCAATTTGCAGTTATTCTTTCATCAGCTGAATATTGAAAACAAATTACCTGTTAAAATAGTCACTGATTATGGTATGGCCTGTTATTGTGGCTGGTTTGATCAAGGACAATTGCATTTGTTTTGGTCACTGCAAACTGAGAACAAAAAGTAGAGAAATGGAGTTACCTTAGTGTGTGTACTTCAACTGCAGCATTGCCCCGTGGTGCATATGGAAAAGCTGGCACAGAGACTATGTTGTGTGTTAGCTTTAGGAGGTACCTATTCTAACAGAAATGATGGACTCATAAAATGGCCAGATACTGGTGGAACTGAAGTACCTGTTTCAAAGACACAGTGGTAAAATCAGAAAAGTTGGAGTGAACCTGTAGCCAGAAGCTGCTGACTTTTGTACATCTTTTCTTCTCATTTTCATACTAGGATGCAAATAAAACTCAAAAATACATCAAGAAGGAGGGCACATCAGAAGGCAGTCTTAAGGTTCAGGAGAACAGAAGCATAGTCCACAGCAACAGCTTGAGTTTTCAGCATGGCAAATACCCACGGGAGCCCAGCCTGGTGCAAGCAGAGTGTCAGCTGAGTGACGGCAGCCTGAGCCCTGACCGGCCCTACGGTGAAACGTCCCTGTCTGTGCCACTGCACCCAACCAAGAGGCCAGCATCAAATCCACCCCCTATCAGCAACCAGGCCACAAAAGGTAATGCTTGTCTGCAGCCCTGCCAAAGTGGGCTGGGGAGGGAAGGAAAAGACCAGCATAAAGGACAGGATTGCACCTTGAGGAAAAATACACAGTGAGCGTGCTGTGGACACTCAGATTTTGGCACAGAATATGGGGAGGTGGACTTAAGAGAGATCTAGCTGGCCTGAATCAGATTTGGTTATTGAAATGAAGGTTAGAAACTCAAACACTTCAGAAACAGTCTGATGAGCATACTATGTTGGTTTTAGTTTCTGGTTTGTATTCTGTAGTATGCTCAAAGGAGTAACTTGAGTAAAAATCAGGAAACTTAGTTTATGTTCTTCCCTACTACACCACTGCCCTTCATAGACTGGAAATATTTGTAAATAATATATTCATTTTATTTATGATATTTTTAGCCAGAGTTTAGGGAAAACAGTTCCTGGTTGTTTTGTTTTTTTTTTTTTTAACTATTCTGGTTCCCTATTTCTTTTTCAAACTGATTCCAGTGAAAATGCTGCCTGCTTCAGCTTGAAATCTGGGTTTGACCATTGTTCTACAGCGATTAAAATTAATTCTGAAATCCCTGACTGAAGTCCTTGCTTGGGTTTTTCAGGCAAACGTCCAAAGAAAGGAATGGCAACTGCTAAGCAGCGCCTTGGGAAGATCCTGAAGCTGAACCGGAATGGCCACGCTCGCTTCTTTGTTTAATGTAGCTGCTACTTGTACCACTGCTCTCTGCTACACAGACCATGCTGGGGGCAACAGAGCCTGGAGCTGCTGTTATTCCTCTGCTCGAAGCAGACTTGCATGTACCATAGAAAACACTGCCTGATGAACAACAGAAAGAAAGAAAGAAAAAGGAAAAAAGAAAAAAAAAAAAAACAACAAAAAAAAAGGAAAAAGAAAACACACAAAAAACCAACCCAATGCTGCATTTTCACTGTGCCACACCTGCTCAGCAATAACCATACGGGAACGGGGAAATCTTCAGAGAGACATGGACTGTGAGAAATGGTCTCTCATCAGGGCTTGAATATCATTTGTTGCTGGTAGTTTCTGACCTAGATTAATGAGGGGAAGATGATGAAGGTGGTTTATCAATAATTTATTTCTGATAGATTTTTCACAACTTTAAAATTCATTTAAGAAACTATTTATTTGGAAGACTTTTTCTGTGGGGGGTTATTAATTTAGATTTAATAATGTGAAAGTTTTAAATTGTTTTGATAATGTGTGTTTGGTGCAGTGGAGAGCCACATTAATTGTGATTAGTCTGGACTCCTAAATTTGATATTCAGGTTATAGTCTTAAATAGGGATGAGATGCATTATTAATTATTTTTTAAATTAAGGCATAAGGAATCTTATTTTTTTTTTCCTGCTTTTTGTAAGCTATTGGCTGGGCTTCTGTTGACTTGCAAGTTGCATATTCTCTGCCAGCTTAATTATTTTTTGACCTGTCCTTTTTAATATCAGATTTATTTATTTAATGGACTATAAGAGACTCCTAAAGACAGAATAATTTTCTTATGTCAGTCCAGTAGCTAACTTGTTTTAAACTGCACCTCTTTCCTTCAAATCTGAGTACATATTTTCCTCATGATGATCTGTCTGTGATGATTTTCTTCTGTAAAAAGACTCCCTGAAATTGTATTTGTACAAGTTACCTAAGAGTTGGTACAAAGGAGGAAGACCTGATAGATCTTTTGGAGGAACGGGGACGTCAGTTAAGAGAAATGTTTCTTCAGAACAATTGCTCTCAGATAACTCATGAGATACACATTGCAGTCATAAGATTTGGCATTTTACTTAATGTAGCATGGAAGAAGCATTAAAGTGTTGTTACTGTTCGTTAAACAGATTCTACTCAAGAGTCATGAAAGCAGGAGAACACGTGTTGCTTTCAAAGCTGGGCGAGACAGCAAATTAAAAGTCTTAACTGGTCCATATATTAGAAACATTTAAGTAGCTTACTGGTATCAGAATCATCATTTGTGTCAGGCTTCACACAGGGCTGATAGCAAATGCCAATTCTGAATTATTGTAAATAATTTTGATTTAAAGTTTGTATTTTTCTGTAATATAAAATTAAATATTTAACTTTTGAGGGTCGGGGATGAAGGCAGAAAGGGGAATACTTTTACTTTATTCTGGAAAAAGGGCATTTTGCAGGGTCCAGCCAAAATGTAAACATTAATATGCTAGTGACAGCAATATTGTTGGTTGGTTGGATTGTTTTTTTTATTGGTAAGAGTAAAAGTACTCCTGCATAGTTGATCAAGTCATCCAGTTGATCTTAATTTTCCACGTCAGTTTTTCCTTCCTCCATATCCTATACTGGAATAATTTTCTCTTGTGGTTTAAAAACAGAGTCAGTTTTATTTTTCCAGAATATTTGTGCAGTTATTTTTATTTAGGCTAGATTATGAATGCCTTTAGAAATGTGTGGAAATAGTTCTGATGTCAGGTGTTCTTTATTGCTGCAGGGTCAGAACCAGTTAGCACTATGTTATCCTGTTTCTAAATGGAGAAACATCAAAATATAGTGCCACTGCAGAAAAGTCAGGTAGCTTTCATAGCTTTACTTTGTCTGGAGCTTGAAAATTATAGTTTAGGAGGGTTTTTTGCAGCCCTACTTTTACATTACTATGACTTAACTTGTTCTGGGACTTGTATGGATGAATTTTTAAACTTTTTTTTTTGTTTTGTTTGCTAAATAGTGTTTCACAAAACCAAGTTTTTAGTCTTCTTAATTTTTTTAAATTTAACAAAAGTTATCAACCTTTAGAATATTGGGAATGGAGGTAGTCAAGGATTTCTAAAAAGCAGAAGATAAGCTAAGAAATATTCTACAGGTGCTGAAAATGACTATAAGGATATAAGGACTTGCTGTTCTCAGGTGCTATGTTTTCTAGATGGAAATAGTTAAAAGAGAATGTTTTAACTATCTTCTGATATGTTCTCACCAAAGTAAGTCAAAGAAATAAACTATGTTATCAATATTAGTTAAAATTATTTACCCATATAAATGTTCTCTTAGTTTAAACTTGAATAAATGGTTTAATGCCTGCCAGGCTTTGGAAACTGTTTTAGCTTTAGCATGTTGAACCAAACTGTTTCCTTCCTGCTGGCTGTACAATTCCTAATGACAGAAAATTCCAGTTTAGGGCAGCAGTCAGATTCAGAGCAGAATAAAGAATGAGTTCTCTCACCTTAAAGACAGATTTTGTCTGAAGTAGAAGTATGCCAGAATAGAATCTGGAGTAAGGAATTTTAAAATACAGAGTATGCTTTCTTGTACATGTGATTGGTTTATTCAAAGTCTCTTTTCTGCCCATCCACGCTATTTATCTGTATCTTACTGTTGAAACATAGATGTGGCTGGACCCATATATATTATTTCTTGTTGGTTTTATCCTTTCTTTTACCCTAATTTTCTACCTTTTCTTTTTCCAAGTGGCTCTCCACTGTCATGAATTTATGTAATAGTCTCTTCACAGGCTGTCAACAGGCAGAGGTTCATTCCCATTTTCTTCAAATATCCATGCTTCCAGCAGAAGTTAAATCTGATGTTCCAACTCAGAACAAGTAATTCAAAAGAAATTACCATGTTTGAGCAGTACTTTAAAAAAAAAAAAGAGAAACATCAAAGGGGAAAAAAGAAATCTGGTAGCTCATGAAGAGGATGTGGTGACCTCACTTGTTTTGTGTACTTGTATGTAGAGATATATTTATTGTGTTCTAGCTGAAATCACTTCTGCACCAATCTTTTATTGATGGACTGAACCTTGTGTTGTTGTAGTGGAGAGAAAAAGCCCAGTTTTCTTCTTTGCTGTCTCACTTGGGGTGGAGGAGGTTGGGAGTAGGGGACACTGGCTGGACAGCAGCGAATCACGCCTGCTATGGTGACTTGTTTTCAAGGATAATCTTTTTTGAAAAGTCAGAGGACTCACATTTGGCATAAAACTCAATTTTATTTTCTTTTAGATTTTTTTTCTAGGCAGAACAATAGGAAATGAAATATTGTAGGGATTTTCCCACTCTCTTAAGTTCTCATGTTCCTACAATTGCAAAAAAAGAAACAAACATGAAAATGGAAAGACCACCTAGAAACTATATCAAAGACTCTTCCAGCAACTTTCCCTTTTCTTCTCCTACTGTACTTGCTAATAAACCCTGGCTACAGGGTAGCCTTTGTTGACCTCTGAGGTAGATTACCTATGCAACCCATAATACTCCACATGAATTCATTCTTAAAGAGAATTTTGGAAGGGTTAGACGTTGAGAGTTAAAATTGTTGTTTTCTGATCACACGGGGGGTTGGGGGTTTGGATTTTTTTGTTCTGTTTTTGGTGGTTGAAGTGCTTGTGTTACCTTTGGTAGAGATGTACGAGAGCACAGAGTCATGACCACATTTTAGAGGCTTCAGCTTTCCCTGGGCTTTGCTCTGAGGCAGAAGCTACCTTCATTCACAAGGCCATAAAGTTGCAAGTGTTGAAAATTTTTGCAGGATTTCAAAGCCAGGGCTGTTGAGAATCTTGCCTACCCCCTTTTTGGTAGCTGTGGAGACTAAGCAGAACTGAAACTAGAGTTACCCAGTGACTGGTGCCCTCTCAGGCTCCACGTGCCCCCCTGTCCCCTCACACCACCACCCCCAAGCCTTGTGTCTTTCCAGAGTGTCAGTCACAAAATACTTCCAGACCATTAGAAGCTGTTTGTAGTTCTGGGGCTGAGTGAGCCCAGGGCTGCTCTTTGACAGAAGAAATATAAATGGAACCAAGGGCCTTACTGTTTATTGTTAATAAGATGAAAAGCTGCAACATCCGTTTTTCCAAAAAATAAACCCAACAAAAAAACACCCTGGTAACCCTCATTGTGGGAGAGTATGAATGATAAGTCATGCAGTGGATGGGAAATGAAAGTAGCACTGATAAGGAGATGCATGTTCTTCATAGGCTGCATTTCTGTTTGGAAAAAAAAGGACTTTTTCTACTTTTAATATAAATTAAGCCATAAGAGTTTCATGCTGTGGGAAGGGAATGAAAGGGATCACTTTAAGAGATTATATTGATATGTATTGTCACTTCTGCTGGGAAATGTCTATTGCTGCCAATGCTTTGGTGAATCTTTTTTTTAAAAAACAAACATGGAATTTGAAAAAAAAAAAAAATGGGGCTAGTTCTTGGCTATATTTCCTAGTTTTGTAGTAATGTTTTGCTGGCCCATTTGTCTTCTCCTCCTTTTTCTACTCTCATAGTCTAATTTCTATCTTTCCTTCTTAATGTTTCTGAAAATATTAGCTTGTCTGCTCAGTAGGGGTCGGTGTATGTGTGTCTTCCTTTTTACAGAAACGCACTACTGTGTTAAGTATTTGGCTGGGAAATGGGATGCTGCAGCTTTAAGAGCATTTTTTTCAATTCATAACAGTATTTCCCATCCTCTTTTGCCTGCAGGCAGGGAAAGTGTATGTACAGTATTTATTTTGTTTTGATTTTACTTTAAATTTGTACGTTTCTATAAGTAGTTCACATTGATTATTCTAGGGGAGGACAAGTGGCTTTGTTTAAATTTGTATTTGATATTCATAGTTTCCACTTTCTGTACTTTAAAATACTGAAATTAAAAAATTGTATGCTTATGTTTTGATTTTAGCACTCGAAAGTGTTTAATTTCTTCAGACTTCTGCTCATTTACTTCAGTGTAAATACAGGAAAATGTACAGAATATCGTCAGGAAAAAATGCTTTTCTAGGTCCAATCTCTGTGCTTGTCACATTTTAAAGGAGAAATTTTGTGGAGAAATGTGAGGGAATACTCTCATACCTTTTTTTAAAAAAAAAAAAAATTCAAACTGCAAATTTCATTTCAACCCAAGTATTTATATGGCAACTAAATGCATTTTGTGAAGGTGTGTATATTCTTTTTGAATCCTAATATAAAAAGGAGATGGAAGTGTTTGTGATTCATCATAATATCAGATCTAGATCTGTAAGAAGGTGTCAAATGGTATTTTTGTATTCTTGCTCTTGGCTTTTGTTCAGGTTTGTCTCATGCTACTGATGGCTGACTCAACTCTTGATTTATTGGTTGTTTTGGTTTTTTCTTTTTCCCTGAAGCCTGTGCAGTTTCTGGAAGAAGAGCTTTCTCTTTCCCACTTAGACATGCTTAGCCATACTTGCTTTTGTCCTGGAGGACTTCCCTGCTGATTTTTCCCTCCAGACACCATCATCTGGTTTGCAGCTGCCAGTGCTCCCTGTTTTGGCTGCTGTGGCAGTGCAGTGTTTGTGTGTGGGGGCTTTGCTCGGGGGTGATGAAACCCCCCTGCCCTTGGGGTGGGGCCTTTTCCTCTGCCCCACTGCTGTGCTCAGGGTCATTCGTGGGAGCCTGAGATAAATGATGCCCCAGTGGCACTGGAAGGATCAGGTGGCAGAAGGGTTTGATTCCAGCATCCTGTTGAGCTGCTCAGGTTTGCTTGGCCTGGCTTCTAGTTTAGGGAGAATTTAAGGCTGACTGTAATGACTAGGAGACTGAATTGTGCCAGGTACAAGAATGCTGACCTCATCAAACCATGTACTGCTTAATGGAACAGTTAAAAACCCATGGCAAAATGGCAAGATTTGTATCCTAAAGTTGAAAACATTATAGTATTGCAGATTTGGGGAGCATAAACTTCTATGCTGTTTCAAAAACAAATTTCATTTGAGTGGAGGGAAAAATCATGAGTCAAGTACTAAGGGTTGATGATGAAATATTTTTATGTCCAGATATCTGTTCCCATTCTAGTTTGACATGCCTTTACATCTTTTCAATTAATGTGTTAAAGCTGAATTTAAATTTGGTTAGCCCATGATTTGCCAAAGATCTGAAAGAGCTGTTTGTCTGTCAGAGCAACTGCATATTTTGAAAAGGTCCTAATCACTGTGATTGAGGAGCAATGTTGCAACCTGTGCATTTCCATCAAACACTCATCTGGATTTGTCACACTCAACTCACTGCTCACAGTAATGTTTTGATCTTAAAGTGATAGACTTAAGAGAGCTCCTCAGTGGGCCACAAATATGAGTTTCATACCCGTATTAAAACCTACACAAGCAACTTTACTATTTGCCCTTTTGTTTTTTGCCAGCTACACTTCAGAGATTTTTTTTTTTCTGTCTCTGCTATTTAGTGGATGACAGGATAATACCCTGGAAAACATGTGAAATATCTCAAGTGCTGCTTTAAATGCTACTGGATAGCCTTCAGCAGTTGGAGCCATATTTTCATTAAAAGTCAAAGGTTCTTGTCTTCTGCTTTTCTGTTTGCAGAGGATGGAGAAATACTTACCTGGATTGTTCTTTTCTGAGGGACAGATGGATTTGAAAGATTTCAAGGCTACCAAATCCAGCAAAAGAATTGAATTTCTAAAGTCAGGGAATGAACAAGATACCCTTCTTGGTGTATCTGAAGACTAAAGTTACTGATTTTGGTTTTTTAATCAACGGTGTTCTGCTGTGTTTGAGGTAAAGTACCCACTTGTAAAGTGCCTACAGACTGGCTTTTCATTTCTGTCCATTTAGTGAAGTTCAGCTCTCTCCAGAGGGTTTGTCCTGACCTGCTTAAGTTGTGAAGCTTTTATGGCAGCTCATTAGCTAACATGTTCAACCAAACCTTTTATAGTTCGTTTTGTTTAGGTGCAACTTTGCATTGATGATGGAAACCTGACTAATGGCATGAATATGGTGAAGTCAATCATGCTGAGTGTTAGTTTCTGTAGAAACTTAGTTTTTTCTTTGTATAGAAGTATTTGTCCTGGGAGCCCTTGAAATTACACTTTTTGTGCTGGTAAGTAATGTCAGCTGTCTCAAGCCAAAAGTTAATGAGAACTGAAAATGTAAAACCAGAATGTTATTGTTACTCCTTCTGATACAGCCAGGATTGCTAAACACCTTGGTTTCTACTATGCTAGTGACTGAAATTTTTACCTGCAGAAAAAACAGCTGATGATGAAGACAATGAATAAAATCTGTCATTGCCAGATTCATAGTATTCCACCTGACAGCTGGCTAATAGCACAGTTTGCTTTGTCTAGACTAAGGTCTGGTTTCTCAAAAGCCAATTATATTCAGTCTTTAGAATAACTACTGCAAATTTTCAAAGAATTGTGTTTGGCTTAATAGATATATTTATCTGTACTGCTTCTGCTGTATTTGCTTTGGTCTTGGAAAAAATACTCTACTTTGGAACATATAAGTCAACTAAAAAAAGAAAAACAGTATACAAAGAGTCTGCTTGTTTGTGATGCTTTGCCCCAAAGCTTATTCCTTGTAAGAAATTTTTGCTGCTAAGGGTGTGAGTGAAGTTCCCATCCATACTTGGAGAATGTGATGTCTGTCTGGAAGAAGCATTTGCCCATGAATCGTACACCTTGGTGGTAAGTCATAAAGATACAAGCTGGCTTTTTGTTCTGGCTAAGCTGAAAGCCAACAAAACTCTAGAAACTGCTGCTCTGGTCTCCTCAAATAGGATGTAGGCTGGGAAAATTTTGGTTTAACTTGGCAGCAGTTTCAGCTGAGTTATTAATTTGAAGAAGATACTATGACTTGTGCTTCATTCTTAAGTTGATTTCTAGTTACGAAGAATTTTTTACAAAAATTCAAAAGGTTTTTGAATTGCTATGTTACAGTTCTGACTTAGTAAAAAATTTCCTGTGCTCAACCAGCCCTTGTAGAAAGGGTTTTAAATTCCATCCTGATATGGTTAGTGAACAGAGCTGTTCCCATGTGTTAAAGCATTGCACCTCTGGAAGGAGAGCATTCAAAGTGTATTTGCCACGCCAGCTGTCCTAAAAGTAATGTCAGAACTGGTTGTTCAGATGAGGCTCTTCCTTGAGAGGAGCCGTTTTACTTCCAAGTCTGTTCATATTCAGCCCAGGTGTGCTGGGAGTGGGGAGAAGAAAAATCTGTGAGCTGTGCAGTGCACTCCTGCAAATGGAGCTGATGGTATTGCAGAGGCTGCTGGACAGCTGTGCCTGTCATTAAGCACCATAAGTGATGCTGAACTGTAGTCTTGGGAGGGAGACCAAGCATTAAATGAGACATGGCATGTGAAGGATGCCTTTTCCCCCAGGCTTTTGCAGCAGGTCAGAAAAGAGGAACTGGTGAGAAGCTTTGGGAAAACTCAAAAACAGTGTATAACATACATCTGCTGCTGCTGCAGGAAGTTGTTTCAGACACTGGTTCTGTTAATGCATTTTCTTCACTATTAAGAGGATTTCACTTTAAGAAGTTCCGTTTGTACAGAATATGAAGGATACTTTGTGTTATACATCCCAGTTCCCTTATGAATGAGGTTTGTGAGGGGAAGTGATCTGTATTGGAACAACTGAAGTATTTGGAGAGTGGGAATTTATTCCTGTGTAGTGCTCATGGTTCTGGTGTAAGACATTTCCTCCATACAAACCTTATGTACTCACAGGACAGGGCCACTGCTATGCCCTGATGGCTTATAGACTTTTTTTCAGTCATGTTGCCATTAATTTTCTGTTGCCTCTAATCTCAAAGAATTTTGAACGGTATAAAATGTCAGCTACCAAACTCCACAATGATTAAAGGATTGTCTTCACTAATCCTTCTATTACACATTTAAATAGATGCCAAAATAGTGCTGCCAATACTCTTAAAATACTTAAATTCTTTTCCCCTTGCTTGTGACATTCAGCCATTTCTGTATTTTTTTTCTGCACTGATGTGAGCTCTCACTGTATTTTACAGTTCAAGGCTTGAAGAAAAAGCTGAGTTACTATTCTGTGCTGCACTGTTGTGGTTCACTGAGGAGGACTAAAAGATTGGGAACAACACAAAAAAAGAAATCACTGATCTGTTAAACATTCTGTGGAGCCCATACCTCCAGTCATTAGCCAAAGCACTAGAGCACAGGTTGTGGAGTAACTTGATATCTTAAAGATGTCATGTGGACTAATCAGATCCAAATGTACATAGTGGTAAAGAATAGAAAGGAAACCATATAGGTATAAAATGAAATAATGTTTTATTACTTAGTCACAGGAATACTAGATTTTTCACTCCTACCTGCATGAAGGAGTTGAACTGAATAGGCTTAATACCTGAAATACATAGACTGAGTTGATAGAAATCACTGCAAGTAGCAAGGCCAAAATAGGGTTGGTTTCTGGCTAGAAGCACCCCTGTTTTTAGGGAAGAATCTGCTCAGATTTGCACACCTTGTCTACCTTTTATTTCTAACCAGTTCATACACTGAACATGCATATGATAATTCTGATAAGATTAATATTAATGCCTGAGCTGATACAGTGACATATCTTTAAATATGTGGCTGTTCTAGGGGTTTTCAGGTGATGCTGCACTCTATTCTTTTGGGATCCTTGGTCAAGACTTAGGGTGATTCAGAACTCCCAGTGCTCTTCTGGAGAAAAGTGATCTTGCTGCATCCCAGCCTGCTGAGGGAAGGAGGCAAGATGACCCTCTCTGCTGCCTGGGAGTTGCTTTCTCCTGTGCAGGAATTCTTTGAAGGGGAAGGCTTTGGGTTGTGCTGCTGAATCGAAACTTTTGTTTTGTTAATGTGATGAGGGCCTTAAGGGTGCACTGGTGAGGGAAGGGGTCAGAGGAATCACAAGTCAGCAGAGTATTCCAACCCTGCCAGCCCCTGTGGAGCAGAGCGTGGCAAGGGTGGGACCCTGAAGGACATCCCTGCCTTCCCCTGTGTGGGGGCATGAGCAGCAGCCGGGCTCAGCTCTGACCAGCCCCACCAGGGTTATCTGGGGGGATGGCTCCCATCCCCAGCCAGGGCTTTTGGTGGCCTTTGGTGGCTCCTCTTGGCCTTTGCGTGGCTGTCAGGTCTGCAGAGGTCATTAGCGCTCCTGTGATAAACATGGCAAAAAATAACCTGGAGTTATCCAAGCTGTACCTTGGAATGATGTGAGCTTTCTTATAAATGCAACCCCTCAGGTCAGCTTGGGTTTTGAGCATTTTGAAGTGTTTTTGAAGTCTTACTTTTCCAAACCAGTTTTTCACTTACTCTACTAGCATAATATGAAGTGAACCTCTCCATTTTGCAGTTTTGGAGGCCTTTCCAAACCATTGCCATTTTGCTTTGTTTAATTCTTCAGTTATTACTTTGAAACTGAGTGGAGTGTAGCTTTGTCCGATGTCCCAGTCACATAATAATGTAGCAGCTTTACCTGGAAAGCCCTGCTAGTGGCACTGAATCATCAGCATTTCTGTCACTGCAGGAGTAGGATAGAAGGAGGCTGAACAGACACATTTTGCTTTTGTATAAAAACTTCTAAAGGAAGAATCTCTTGGAGACTTGTTTAAAAACTCTGAATCCCTCTGCTTGAAGTTATCATCTGCCAGGAAGACTGGGCTGTAATGGATCCAGATTCTGGCTGGTTTTGCAAAGGATCTGAACTAGAGGATATTTACTGACTCTAATTTTTTTCCATATTTAATTTTTAGTGGTTTGACTTGTATACGTTTGCAACCAAGTTTGATGCAAGTTAAAAATCAAAAATGTGATAAATCTTAAATGGATTATTTCTATATATTTTTAGTTTTTGTAGCTGGAAGCTACAGAATCTCAATGAGCATTTTAGAGATCTATATTGATTTTTACTTCTCCACCTAATTTTTAGGCTATGCCTTGCAGTATTTCTGCAGTGAAGTACTGAGTCCTTTTCATTGATGTGATCCTCATATGTAAACTAAGATATCTCTGGCCTTCCCTTCTACATTTTTCAATTTCTCCAAATCTTTGGGGATGTTTCTGAGTGCAGCTCTTGCTAGCTGACTTTCCTGTCTCCTCAAATGCTGTTGATATTTTGAGGTGCTAATTAATGACACAGTGTGAGCCCAAAGGTTGGCATACCTGTGAACAGCCCAAAGAATTTTTGAATCAACACCATCAAAACATCATCAATAACATCAATACCTGGGAAATGTAAAAAGTGTAACTTTTTTTTTTTAAAAAGTGTAAAGTAAAATTTAGAAAAAGATTTTTCTCTCTTGGAGATGTTATGGTAAGTGACTTTTAGATCACTTTCAAACATAGAATCTGCATCATTTTTTATTTTGCAAGGTATCTTAGAGGTGTGCAGCAGAAAAGATGCATTTGCATCTATGTCTATGCAATATATTTAATCCATGGTTTTCCCAAAAAGTAGGGATTGACTTCTGAGGTAAATACTGTCTACACAGGAATGCAATTGGGCACAGGGCCAGGCTGTGCCTCTGATCCATGTGTAATCCACTTCTCTCTCTCTCTCTGACAGAACCTGAGCAAAATCTAGGTTTTGGAAGTCTATGGCTTGCACCTCATTTATGGAATAAGGGACAGTGATCGTACAGAAGGAGCAAAAGGAAAAAAAAAGGAAGGGATGCTGAAGATTGTACCAAATCATCAGAAGGGTGTCCTGGACAAAACATTTCTAAAAGCCTTTCTAGTGTGAGATGCTGGGTTTAATAGCTCTGATGTGAGGCATCTTGCGTTTGTGTAGGATTAACATTTTCTACTAGCACAGCCTGATGCCTCTTTCTGAAATTTCCCTGTAGGTCAAGTTGGTTTTTGATGGCAAGGCTCTGAGCAAAGGCAGATGTAGTGCCAAGGTTATGCTTCTGCTACCTGGCTGGTAGAGTGTGTATTATAAATAGTAGAATATAAATTCATTTATAAATATATTCACATATTCATATATTTAAATACCTTTATAAAAAAATCAGAAGGAGTTCTGCAGTACTATTATGTCATATTCTAATGGCTGCCAGAAAGGGAATGGAGACCATTGCTAGTGAAAGTCTTTTATATTGTTTTCTTTCTGCCCTCTTGTTTCACTTGGGTGTTGCTGCTTGCCCTTTGTGGTGTATCCTCTCTGGGACAGCAGCTGTTGGATGCTGGATGCTTGTGCAGTGCCTAAGAAAGAGATTTAGTTAACACTTTGGGACAGGATTACTTATAATTCAACTGTCTGTAATATTTTTACCCCTACTATTTGAGTAAAATGGATTTTCCCAGTCTATCCATTCCATTCCAATCTCAGAAGATGGTAGGGATAACTCCTTCCTCTTTCCCTCTTGCTGTCCTACAGACTCAGCATGGAGAATGCTTCAACAGACATAAATATTTAGGAAGGATGTATTTCCTTGGCTGTGGGTCATACAAGACTGGAAAGCACAGCAAATGAAATGAATTATTCTGCTCAGAACAAAATGTGAAACTTGTGGTTTTTATGAGAAATACCTCAAATAGGAGGGGTGAGGATGTGTTCATTCCCTTTAGCCACATGTGCAAGTAGTGAGGAATGAAAGCCTTTACATCACTCCCAGAATATGTGGCTCGTTTTATGTTTCCACTTCATGTGTTTCTTGAGCATAGAAAAGAAGAGTAGCAGAAAGCTGTGTTCTTATTCGAAAGCTGTGTTTTCATCCTTGAGCTCCGAGCACAGCCGAGTTAATCCAGTGTTCCGGGCCACCAGGAGGAGCTCATGGCACAGCCTGCGGCGTTCGCCTCCTGCCTCCCTCCGCCGGACCGATGTCTCCAAAGGGGGAACTTCATGTCCGAGCAGCGCAGGGGCAGCCATCCCCCTGATGCTCTCAGTGCTGGCATTAGACGTAGGAATGCACAAAATAAAACTACGCCTGGGAAAGGTGAACCGAGCCAAACTGGAGGGATGGTGGGACAATGTGCCTCGGGCAGATGCTGGGAAGTAAAGAGAATGTGATTGGCCATCATACTGTGAGTGGCTTTGTTTATACAGAGAATCCTGGCCTCAAACTTTACTTCCAAAATCTGTCTTTCCCCCCTTGGTAAAAAAATAAGGCGAGGTGGCATAAAGACCAGCTGGCAGTCAAAAAAACGGAGTGTTCCCATGGTACAGTGCTTTTTAAAGTTTTAGTGGAGCTCTTTATAGGCGAGTCAGCAATGCCACTCTGTTCACTAATGTGACTGTTCCCAGTCATCCAGGGAAGGCAGAACAAATTTGTAAGTTAAAGCCTGGTAGTTTTTATTGTGGAAATGATGCTTGATTTCACAAAGCTGCACCTTGCAGCTTCTAATTTTCCTCTATTCGTGACAAAGCAGGACAAAGCCACCAGCATTGAAATTGGTGAAGAAATTATTTTAACAACTTTCTGCAAAACTGCAGGATGAATGAGAAGAACCCACTGTCTGTCACATCTGTTTTGCTCTCTATTTTTGTACTTGTTTTAAAATCTAGCATTCAACATTGCCTCAAGACTAACCAGTTCCCTTTTCAGTGACGCAAGAGGCTCATGTCTGTAACCCAGTGACTGTGGGTACCTTTCTTCTTGCTGAAAGAAATTAGTGCAGAACAGAGTCTTTTTATCACAGCCGAGCTCTTATCAGACCATCTCCCTTTATATTGCTTCCTTCCCCAGCCATTGTGGAAACAGACATCCTGCCCGAGGCATCGAAATCCGCAATCTGCTGCTTCTTCTGTGGAGCCTCTGGATTTTTGCCAGCAGCCCCTTGAGGTGGTCCCAGATGTGATTGCTTTTTCTGTGCTACCCTGGAAATATCCGGTAAAAACAAAGGACTGCACTCACCCCAGTTAGTGCTTCGGGGGCCAGCACTTCCTCTGCTCTCAGGGATGTACAGTGGGAGATGTTAGGCATGATGTACCCCAGAGAAACCATGGCTAAAATGGCAGGGTCACAGTCAAAGGGATATTTCTACAATAGAATAAAGCCAATCTTTTTAACGCGTCTCTCAGCTGCTCCTCAAGTTTACCTCCAGTTCCCATGAACTCAGCAGATGTGTATGGGATGTCATTCCCACAGCATTCTTCTGCAGGGAAAATGCAAATTCCTTGCACCTATGTTGAGTGTGAAAGGAGATTAGGTTTTAATACTGCTTTCCTTCAATGGGGAAAAAAAAAGAGGGAAACAATTCTATTTTTATTTCAAAGTAACTTGGGCTTAAAATAGCCACTGCCTTGAAATAAAACCAAAATCTTTTTTTTAGTCAATAGCTTTTTTGGGGGAAAAGGCTGGAGGAGAGAAGAGGGAAGTGAAAATAGCAACTCATGACAGTTTTTGTGGCTTGGATCTGTGGGGAGTTTGTGCTATTCTGGTAGACTTGGAGTTTTCAGTAGTCCTGTCTATCAGACAACCAACATTGTAGTCCTGGCTGTGCTGTCAGGGGTTGAAGATACCCATGTGAAGGCAGAGCAAATGCATCTTCCTGCTGGGTTTCCTTGTGTGATGTGTTACAACCTTTTATTTTTCACTTGGTTCTTTGATCTTCCCCACAGCTTCCCTGCTCCAGGTTGTCTGACAGAGTTTCCCCAGCCTACTTTGCTCCATAGGTGTTTGTGCATGCAGTAAAACACGCAGGAGGATTTCAGACCCATCATCAATTTTTAGGCATTCACTCCTTGAGGAAGCACGGGTGAGAATCCAATGCAATCTTCTACAGGTTTGTGGTTGTTGGTTAAAGTGAGCGTTGAGTGTCACAGGAATGAAATAAAAACTTCGAGTATCTCTTTATTGGGATCCATCTTGCAATCTCTCTGTCACTAAAATGAAAAGATAGGAGGCAATTAAAAGGAAGAGAAGAAAAACAATGGCTCCCAGTGAAATCTAGGTATCCCATGCCTCAACAGTCCTAGAAAGCCATGTGCTGTTAGCTGGGCTGAGGAATTGTTACCACTGAAGGCACTGTATTGCTACTTTAGACTTTGAAAAACCTCTGCTCTGCAACTTATTTTCCTAACTGAAAGGACTTGGGGAAAGTTGATGATGCACTTGTCCCTTGGGTTTTAAAGTGTCTTTTGGAAGAATGTTTATGTAGACCCTGGAATTACTGCAGTTTTTCAGGACTGCACCTTACTGCACTGTTCTCCCTCGTGTCTCCTCAGCAGTCTGCAGATAAACCCAGGCACCTTTCTGAGATCCAGCTATGGCTGTCCTTGGGGCCATGTGGTAAATGTGTCATGTTGGGGGTGTGAGGGCATGGCCAATAGGGCCTTCAGGGTTATTTCCAGAAACAGAAGTGTATCTCTGTGGCATCTCTTCTGTTAAATATTGACTTTCTATCAGCAGTGTTAGAGGTAAGGAACCTCCCTGGAAAAAATCAGCTCGTGGGGATTTGCATGGCATTTCTATGACTGGAGCACAATTATTTTTGGTTTGGTTTGTTTGTTGGTTTGTTATTTTTTTTAAGTTAGGACAGAGAGGTGTTTGGAAGCATCTTTTCATACAAGGCAGGAACATCAAAAAGCACAAAGCACAGGGCCTGGTACTCAGTCCTTTGCAAGCAAGGCTGATAAAGCAGAGTACCTTAGAGACTGAAGGTCTGAGATGCATTTTAAACAATGCCTGCCTATTTGTTGTTGCTTTTCAAAAAATACCCTGACCTTGCAGACTTACTGATGAGTTTTTCTTAACACCGTGTACATGCAAGCTCCAGCCAGAAACAGCACCCTCTGTAATCAAACAGCCTGAAATAAAGGACCAGAGTTGTGTTGTGAAGAGTCAGAGAGCTTGAGCCCAAAGCATGATGAGAACTTCTACATGAGAAGAAAATGCAAGAACTAAATCTGATGGTCCGTGAAAAACTGGTGATAACACAAAATGGATGTGCAGCCAGGGAGGAGGTAAGCACATTTGTGCATTTGCAAGCACAGTGGCAACACAAGGCCAGTCTACAACTGTTGCATGTGGCACAGTCTGGACTCTTTAGCATCAGAAGGAACACTAGAATGCTGTTGGGTGAGATCTGTGCCTGTGCCCCTGCCTATGGTGTGAGCTGACTGCTAGACCAGGATAGCCCCTGTCAGCTGATGGGAAGGGTGCCTTTGAAGGGCTGATGCACAGCTTCAGAGCCATTTATTCCTGAGCAGTTCTGCCACGGCTTCCATGAGGAAACCGAATGTGTGGGTGGGAGCTCTTGCCCCATCTTTCAGACGTGTGTTACCCAAACCACAGCAAAGGAGAGACATGGAAGCAATGCTGTGCTAAAGACACCAAGAGAAGCTGACTGCAGAGCAGGGTCCCCAGCCTGGCAGCCTGAGAGTTGGCTGTAGTTATTTCATTTCCAGGAAAGAGGCTGATGCTATTGACCCTGAGCATTATTTGCCTAATGAAATACAGGGAACTAAGGGGTGGGGGCTAGATGTGAGCATCTGCAGCTTGCTGGTTTTCCTCCCTCTCCTTCCCTGTCAGTGCTTTGCAAGAATGCCTTGGCACTGCCAGAACACAAGTGCTGATGGCTGGTAGAAACATCCCTGCTCCAAGGGTGTCATACCCTGGAATGCTCTGCATTGCTGCCTGCAGCCCTTACAGATGCAAACCACGTGGCTGGAGCCATCCTGCCCGATGGAGGAGCCACAGTTTTAGTACTCCAAGGACCTTGCAGCAAGACTGTGTTTTGCCAGATGCCCTCAGCCCCTAATGGTTCTCAAGAGCCCCTCATGTCTGGGGCCCTGTGTGTGACACTGAGCCTGGCTGTCACCTTGTCTTTGTGGCCCAGGTGGAGCAGGGGTGCTGCAGGGGCTCAGCTGTGAGAGCAGACTGGCCTCAGCCAGTGCTGCTGGACCAGGTGGGCCCTACCAGGGCTGCTCCCTGCAGCAGCTATTTCCACTGAAAGCAGAGGGGGAGGCAGGTCATGTATCAAGCTGAATTCTGGATAGTGTGGCATCTTTGTCTGTTAGAAAGCCCAAATGGATTTGCAGATCCCAGAGAAAATGCCATCTGCCACATTACTGAGCTGCATTCTGTTCCTGCTCTACCCCCAGTTATATTCCCCAACAGGGATTTATTGTTCCTTTTCAATCTGATGTTTCAATCTCCAATTCCCGTCTTCCTGTTGGTTCCCTGTGGCTGGCCCTGTTGATTCCTTTTCCAGAGCTGCTCTTCCTTGTGTCTCCCCTGCCTCTGCCAGATGGAGTGAGACAGTTGAAGAGGGAGTGTCTCCCTCAGGAGCAGCTTTACCTGCCCACCCCTGCTATCTGCCAAAAGAGAGGAGCTGTTCTGGAAACACAGCAAATGAAAATACTGCCACAAAGCTGCACAGGTCCTGCCCTTCCCACAGCATTCCTGTGAGCCAGAGCTGGCATGGAGGGGCTCTGGGCTTTTCAGGAGGCACCAACACCTGGCTGGGTGGGGTGGCATTGTATCTGTGCTTGCCTGGAGTCCTTTGTAAGACAAATCATTCCAGAGCAAAACAAGGGAGAAGAATGAACACAAATGCACGCACAGAGCTTGGCCAAGGTCCGTGCTGCCTTCATGCCCAATAACTTCTTGCTCTGAAGAACCTACAGCCAAAGCAGGAAGAAAAATGGCCCTGGCTGCTTGCTTTGCAGGGATAAACAGTTGGTGGCAGCTGAAAATGAGGCTTTTAGTGACAAGGCTGTCTTTCCCTGCAGGTGGAAGCTGTCTGGGACGAAGGACCAAGGCATTCTGCATTTGGAAAGCTTCCAGAAAAGCCTGGCAATTACATATTTCAGAATATATAAGCTTAGATGAATAACCAAAATATTTAAGGCTAAGGCAGCCAGTGATGTGGCACAGCAGATACGCAGTGTTTGCACTCAAGTGCCAAATCTATACTCCTCCTCTGTGTTCCAATGTCTACAGCGTGTGCTGTACAACAAGTCCTTTCTGTCCCAGAAAGGGCCCTGTTTCCTGTGGTTTATTCTGCAGAGCCAATTTTTTAGCTTTTCCTGCTGAGAGGATGCAGGAGGCCGTGGGCTCCCAGTGATGCCGTGGGCTGGCAGCGAGGGGCAGGGCAGGCCCACAGGATTGTCTGGCAGCGCCTGCCAGGACTCGTGCAGCTGCAGGGTCTCTGCCTGGCTGCAGAAAGCCTGATCCAGCAGCAAAATCCTCAAGCTGTCTCCAAGGCCTCCTGGAAAAACCATCTACAGGCATCCCACTTGGGTGGGAGCAGTCACTGCCAGATGTATGTGCTGGCTGGCTCCGTCATCGCACAGCGTGGGGCCAGGGCACCCCCAAAGGCTTCACTCGAGGGTCCCTGGCTCCTCTCTGCTTGAGGCTGTGATCAAAGTGCAAGGGTTTGTGTTTTCTTTCCTTCCTTACCCTGGAGGTCTTTACCTGGAGCTTGCTGAAACCTGTGGAAAGACTTGTTGGCTTCCCCACATCTTGGGACTGAAATTATGGCTTGCTTCTCCATCAGCTACATGTCTGTAGCATTCTGCTGGCGCCTTTTAAAATTACATTTCTCAGGATAAAACAAATGGAGTGTAGGAGAGGAAGGGTGAAAAACCCCAAGGAACCTTTTCCTTCACCTTTCCTTCCCCTGAAAGGGCACTAAGTGGCTGAGGAGGGGTGCGAGATTTACAGGGATTGCCAGAACTGAGTGATTTGGTATCTTCTGTAGCTGCTGCTCAGTAGCCACCTGTTAATTAGAAACAGTTGGATGCATGTCAGATAATTTCTTAATACTGCTCCTCCTGTCTTGTCTCCACTGATATGCAGGATATGTTGTGTCTTCTTTCTGGATGTGCTTTATGAAAGAGGCTAGATGTGTTTTGCATGTGAGTGCAGTTGCATAATGCCTGACCCATTGACCTGGCACTTGGATCTGAGCTGTTTGATCTGGAATGGTGTCTTTTCCCCAGCGTTTTCACCAAACTGATATTAGGATGCCTGTTGGGGGCAGCTAAAGAGACATTGGGAAAGGAGAGGGTGATTGTTTAACAACCTTGGCCCTGTTGGTGAGTCCAGGGAGCAGCACTGACCATCACCTCCCTTTTTGTTTGTCCTTGAATCTCTCCAGAGCTCAGCACCAAAGGGTCAGGTCAGCTGTTGTCAGAGGCTGCAGTGAGATGGAAAGGGGCTGGTGGGGACTGGCAGCTCATGGTAGTGGTGGTGAAGTCTGGGGATGCTCAACATCTGCTGATGGAAATCAAACACTCTTGGTGGCCCAGAGGTCCAATTCTGAACAGGGCTGAGGAGTATTCCTGACTTCTAGTTGACTCATCCCAGCTGATCATGTTTTAGTCCCAAGCTTTGACAAGTGCAGAAGCCCAGACTGTGGCCAGAGGCCTTGTGCCCCTGAAAACCCATCTTTGTGTGGCAATAGAGGCCCACAAGGTTCACCAGCACTGTGACAGGGAAGAAGGACTTGGCCCCAGCTGTGTAATTGCTCCCCCTGGAATTGTTTTTCCATCTCTGGAAGGAGTGCCTCAGCTGGTGCAGACTGTGCTGGTCCCAGTGACATGTGGAGGCTGTTACGTGCTTACATCAATCACAGCATGATCGTTTATTTTCTTTCTCCTTAGATGCTTTGTAATGCCTTCTCAATTCAATTGCTAATATTTTTCATAATTACATTTCAGCAGCTCATCAATCTGGAATTTCTACAGATGTCCTGAATTTTGCAATGTTCTCACTTGCATGAGGCACCTCTCACAAACCACTGATGCCACGGAGAGGGTGTGCCACAAGGCACAGTGCTGACAGTGCTGCAGCCCCTGCCAGAGCCAACAGTCTCTTTGTCCTGCCTCTACCTGGTGAGAGCAGTAGCTGCCCTGAACAGTTCTCTTGTTCCCCTCCTCTCACGTGGCACATCAGCTGGGGACAGCAACAAGCAGAGGTTTGAACTGCTGGTGCCTGCACAGGAAGGACTCCCGAGACGGAGCCATGTGAAGATGCCAGGAGTTAGGGACACACTGGCTGGTATTGTTTTAAGGCATCCAGGAGGGGAGCTGAATTCAGATCTTCCATATTCAGGATGGTGACTCCTTGGTACTGTCACACTGACCCCAAATCCAAATGCCTCACTGGGCTACAGCTGAGTCCTGTAAGGGAAAGTCCTCCCTTCCTCCCTCATGCATATTCTGCATCTGTGCTGAGCTACAGTGACAAGGGAAAGAAAACACATGGTATTTCTTCCTTTGTGCAGCCTGCACTAGAGCCTCGCTGGGCTGCCCTGGCTTAGTGCTATGCACAAAGGAAATCTCCTCCTGAGACACCCCGCAGGGCTCAGATTTGCCTCTGAAGCAGGAGATGCAGTGACCTCTGTTTCAACATGAATAATCACAATTGTAGTTCCTGCCCCTCCACTGATGCAGGCCTTTATTAGACCTGACTGGGTCCCTAACCTCTGCTGGCTGCAGGTTCCCCAGCTGCTGGCGTGCTGTGTGAAGTGCTGTTTGTACTTCCTTCCATTCATGCTGACCTTACCTGCCATGAATGATGCAATCATGCGGACAAGATCATAGAGAGGTTCAAAGTCCAGGATGGAAAAAGGAGAGGGAGGGGGGAGGAAAAAGCACCAAAAATAGAGTTTCCAAGGCTGGAGGTCATTTCAGTGTGGGGCTCAGGGGACATCAGAGACATGCTGGAGCCTCCAGATTGGAGGGGAATATCCACTTGGTGCCTTTCATTTCCTGTAGCTCTCTGTGCTGAAGCAATCACAACTTGCAGCAGTGTTGAATCCACAGACTTCAGGGAAACCCAAAGAGAAGTGAATCTCTGGGGGCTGGTGGAGCCCTGGCTGCTGGAGAGGGAGGGGTGGCAAGAACCATCACCAAAGGCTGCTATGAGCTGATCTATGAGGGTGAGCTCCTGGAGGCTTGTGGAGTGACAGATGACATGGCTGTGGATAACAGCCACAAGCAGTGGTTGGAATGTTCTCTTTGGGAGAAGCTTCTGCACAGGACAGTGGTGCAGCACTGGGACAGGTTACCAAGAGAGGTCAGGGACTCTGGAACGGGTTTAAGACTTGGCTAGACAAAGCAAGGGATGATCTGAGCTAGTGTTGGAAACAATCCTGCTTCTTATGCCAGAGGCACCCAGAGATCCTCCCCAGCAGATACTTCCATGACTGTACTTACAGAAAATTGAATAAACATGCCCTTGTGTTGACTTAACCTTCCCAGTGAGCATGTTGATCTGGTTCTGTTGACATGCTTGTTCCTAGAATCTGATTCTCCCTTAATACAAGTGAAAATGGGGGTTGGCCTGTGTGGTACCGGAAAAACATGAGTTAGGTCTTTGATTAATTTCTGGTGCCATCCCTCTGTCTCTGGGAAGCTGGCAGGGGCTGCACTGCCTGACATGATAAGATGCCATATTATATAAAAAGAAATATGCTGTCTTTTTACAAATCACTCCTCCCTATTACCCAGGACAGACCAGGACATGCGTTCCTGTGCTGTCTCATGGGGGGTGAGGTAGAGGTCAGAGAAAACCCTTCTTATTCCCCTTCCTTCCATCAGAGGCCTGGAAAATGGCAAGGAATTCATCTGAAATTTTGTGTAGTAAATTATAAATCCCCATTGCCTGAAAATTGCTGGATAAGAGCCAAAAAGGCCTAACAAGGAAACATGTTTGTTCCAGTATAATTGTATATTTGGCTTATATTTTATTAAATGAGTAACAGCTGAGCAGAAAGGCCAAAAGGAGAGACTCCCCCCACCCTGAGGTGTGTTCAAGGCAGAGGCTGGGCTCTGTGTGAGTCAGGTGCCAGAGTGGGTGATTTAGCATAAAACACTGAGGTTTCACTGTGAATTAGACTGTGAGTAGCAATCAAAGTGAGTGACTAATGCAGGTGTAAAGGGTTGTTGTTTTTTAATGTTTAAATTTTCTTTTGAATTCCTTGAAGGTGGGAAGAGAAGGAGCAAACCCAGGCACTGAGGTTGAGTCTGAGGGGAACTGGAGGCCTGAGGTGATAAATCATCCACACTGCAGTGAGATTAAGGAGGAAACTATTGTAATATATGAAGCAATATGGAAAGAGGAATTTTATTACTTCAGTCAGGTCTCAAAGGATTCCATTCCAGATGGTTAAAGCAGGGTAGATCAGGAACCCCCATCGATGGGGCCCACCATCTGACAACAACAAAAGCAGCAGAGGGTTTCTTCTGACTCCAGCAGGAGTTTCACCAGGAGATATCTGTCTCTATAGCACGATAAAATAGCTGGTATTAGTGAGAAATTACCTCTTGGTGAGGAAAACTGGTGAGGAGCGTGGCCGTTTTGGCATTTTCCCTCATTCAGGGAACGTGTCTTGTTCTTGCAGAATATTTATGCAGAGGCTTAGGGATTAGTCTGCAGCTCTAAAGCACCACCTGGTTCTGGATGATGGTGCCATTGGCCTATTGCTGGTGGGAATATTGGCCTTGATAAAAACCCATCAGAGCAGCAGCCCCAGGGATGAGTAACAGCTCCCACAGAGAAGCCTGAGTCTCTCTAACTTGTCTTTTTTCTAAGTCACCAAGCAGTGGCTAGGAAGCAGTGTCCTTTCTAGCCCTCAGCCAAGGCCTGAGGTAAAACAAAGGTCTGGTTCATGGAGGAATTTTCCCTGCAGGAGTGAAAGCTGTTGAGCATTGGCACTGCCCAGCTCCAGGTCGAAGGCAGGCAAACCCTGATGCAGTGCCATAAACCATTGGAATGACAGGGGATGTTTCTCTATATAGATTTTTTTTGTTGTTGTTAAATTTTAAGTGCTTGAGAAGAATTCTTATTTAGAGAAAATTTGGCTGTACTTTGCTACAACATTAGACTTCTCTGTTGGGTGTCTTCTCCTAGAAAAGTTTAGATTTATTTTTGTTTGTGTTCTGTCTTATGCAGCTAAGAAAACAATTTTGAATAGGACAAATTGTCTTGTTCCAGGGAGGAGGTCTGGTCTGGAGAGTGAAAACAGCTTGCTACTTGGAGGACTGTCCACAAAAGAACAAAGCTCCGAGGACATTTCCCTGCACTGTGCCCCACTAGAGATAATGTAGAGGCAAGATGCTGGCCTCAGGAAACACAGCTATGTGAGATGATCTCTTTTTAAGTGTTTTGTTTCTTTGTTTCCCTAGGATTCATGTGTTCCAGTGCCTGGTGCTCAGGGTGTTGCTGCTCCCTTGGATCTGGTGGGCTGGGAGGCAAGTGCCTTGGGTATTCCCTGCTCCTGCTTGTAAGAAAGAGGAATCATGTTAATTCATCATACTGGGATGCTGGTGCACTTTTCTAACAGTGTCTAATACCTGGTGCTGGAGAAGAAGACTGGAGTCCTTTGTAATCAGGTGTGCATCTCTCCAGATTTGTGTTTTACGTGCCACTGGCAACATGTGAGGAAGAAACACTCATGAAAGGGCCAATGTTCCTGCACTACAACATTAATGGGAAATCAGTTCTGGATATACAGAAGTACAAGTTCCTTGTGGCATCTGAGTGAAGAGATATAATCAGATGGCTAAGAAAGTGAGATGATGCTGTATGACCCGTCCATCCTGGAAATCAATCAGCACTACTGCTATAAAACATCTCCATTTGTAATGTCTGTTTTGGCAGGCTGGCCGTGATGAAGAATTTTAAACTTGATGTAGTATACAAATCCTGGCAGGAAGGAACTCTCAAACCAACAGGAATTTAGCTGCTTGAAAACCTTGGTCTTTGTTTAGTGTAATTTTTGGCCAAAGTGTGGATTCAATACTTTTGAGTTCTCAATTAAAAGGTCATCCTCATATCATCAAGAAGTCCATACTATCAGCCTGTTTTCCAGAAAAATTACCCTGTCTGAAGGACAACTGGAAATGCCTAAATGAGATGATAGAAATGCTGTGACCTGACCCAAGAGCAATTTTGCTGTCAAGGCAAAAAGTTTTTCATTAAGGCAGAAATGTTAGGAAATAGTAGTCTTTTCGTAGACAGTTCACAAGATGATATTTGTGAAACTCTGTAGAAAGAGAAGCCAATGGAAATTATTTTTACATTTACACTTAAGGCAATTGCATGGATTTATTACTACATCTGGGGCTGCAAGCCTGAGCCTGATTTATGAATTACTGTCCCTTTTGGTTCTTATCCAGGGTGGCAAACCAGCTGTAGAAGCCTGAAAAGAAGCTGAGCTGCATGTCTTGTCCTTTCAGCCTGTTTCTTGTGTTCATTTTGGTCTATAAACAAACATCTCTCAGGTCTCCTAAATAGATTTTCTGATTGAATTCCCAGAACAGACCACCACCAGCCTCATTAAAGCTTATTTATGTTACTTTCATGCATGAATAAAAAAGCTCCCATTCACTGCTGATTTTATTTAGTTAGATTCTGTGCCTCGTGGTAGACATTGAATTGGAGTGACATTTTGGACACCGAAAAAGAAAAAATAGTGAGACTGTAAGGAATAGTTTGACACCTGCACCTTTTGCAGTATGAAAAGGAAGGGGTTAACCTGTTCTTGGCTATGATATTGATTGACGATGCAAAGAAAATACAGCTGTAAATATTTAGGAATATTCCCTAGTAGCTGGGGTGTTTTTTGGGGGGAAGGTCATTGAAGTGGGGCTCTGGAGGTGCAGTCTGTTTTCCCAGGGATGCCACCCGCTCCCTGCGTGATAGGACAAGAAAGGTCACTGGTTGTTCTAGGTCTCAGCTCCCAGCTGAGAATGATGCTGTCTCCCTCCTCTCCTTTTCCAGCTTGCTTGTTTATCTCACTAACTTTTCATCAGAGCAACATCCACTCTGCCTCTGTGCTGAGCACAGTGGGTCCTGCTCTTGGCTGGGGCTTCTGGACACCACTACGAGTTACAGACATGATTCTCTCTTTACGCCTGTCTCCTCCCTCTCCATCCATGCTCCAGTGCTTGTGAGGTAAGATTAACAGCTACAAAACCCCAAACCAACAATAAAATCAGTGTAAATGAAGAACGAGGAAGGAAAGATGCAGTATATGTGTTAAGTTGTGAAATAGGTTTGAGTAGTGTTTTTCTCCAGCTGTGCTGACTGATGATCTCTCTCATGTAAAGGTACTGCATTTTGGGACAAGAAGGATTTGAGTCTATTGTTTAAGTCAAAGGGGTGAACAAAAAGCAGCTTTGGCTGTTTCCTTTGTGCTAAGCACATTGTGAATATTCTTAAGCATTGCCACAAGGATTAACATCCCTGAATTTTAATGTGCCTGGTGCTGGAATGTAGCTGGAAAGCAGAGCAGGCAGGAATGGTCTCTCTGGGCTGTAGGCTCTGCTAGGTGACTCTTTGAAGTTCTATTCAATAGGTTTCTGTTACTCTTTATATTTTTTTCCCTTTTCCGCCTTTTTTCCTCCTACTTCAACCACTTCTGGAACAAGTACTGATACATTTCATGTTTCTCAAATTTACTAGACTGGATTGTTTTATCTCCACATACTTTTGCATGGCAGTAGTATTAAAATGAAAAGGAAAAAAAAAAGCATGGGGACAGAAGTACGGAGTTTGGTGTTTACTTTGGATCATTAACCTGGTCTGTAAATTTGATTTGATCTCTCCTTATTTTGTTCCTCCCCTGCTCTCTCTGTGTAATTTCAGAGCCTGCAAAGAGACGCTGTCTTCTGTGGCTTCGGGATCCCAGCAGAAATGAGAGTCTGATGGATTGTAAATGCACCTGCTTTGTTTAAAACCCAGCCAAACAGATAAGTGCACTTTTAATTATCTCTGAACGGTGCCTTAGACCTAGCTGTGCACAGCATCTCTCTGCAGTTTGGTTTCAGTGTGGTGAGGCTCTGTGTTTCAGCCCTGCAAATGAATGCTGTGTGTGTCTCATTTCAGCTGAGAAATACCAGATGATATTGGTATTTCACATTAAGGTAATTAATTGGTGTCTGAGGGAACTGCAGCTGAGGAGTTGGGAGGCTCCCAGGGGTCTATCCCTGCTCTTCCAGAGCCACTGTCTCCAGCAGCCCTGTGAGGTTTTGGGATTCTGAGGAGCAGCTCTGTGGGACCAGACAAGGCTGATGTGACCCATGTGAGCCTTAAGGGGTCCTGTGGGACTCATTAGAGGTTTAATAGCTAAACTTGGCTGGTTTGGTTGAGAAGATGCTTGTGCAGGCTTGGTGCAATCTCAGAGAAACCAGCTCATGCTGCTGGCAGCAGAAAGGGCTTTCTGCATGTGCTTGTCATATGTGTGCAGAGAAAGTGATAACCCTGCTTCCTCCCACCAGCTTCCAGGTGGGAAACGAGCTGGGGATGAGGGAGGAAAGGCCTTGGTTACACTGAGTTTACACAGGGCACACAAAGAAGTATCGTGGCTGAGTGGTAACAAGAACTGTCCCCTCAAAGTCAGGGGAACATTTTTATCTCTCTACCAAGAAAGTAATTTCTGGATGCCTAGATCTGCTTCTAGAGGTGACCACTGTCTCCTTGTGGACACACCACTGCAATTACTGAATTATTGAAGAAACCCATAAAATGGGGTCTCATGTAAAGTGTAACTTTGCAATAATGTACAGCCATGGGGGCTGGGGCAAATATTCACCATAATGCAATTTACTGTGTTAGAATAATGAAAAAGAAGCACTGGAGCTGAGTGTGTCAGCATTGCTGGGGATGTGTGGCAGGAGGCTGGACAAGAGCCAAATTATCTACTCCAGACTTGTCTTGCCTGCTCTACCAGGGATAATTACTGATGTAAAAGTCTACCTTGCTATTAGGAAAACTACAGACAGGTTTGCTACAGCAAATTAGGCTGTAGTAACTGACCTGAATTCGTCTTACCTACCTAAGCAAAAGGTGAGTTTCTTGGTTTAGGGGTGATAGAGAGAGACCAGGAGGGCAAGTGGGAGGTTGCTGCAGTTTGTGAGAACTAAATCTGGATCAACTCGTGATCCCTGAAGTGTCTGAAGTTCCTTCTTTTCTAGGAAAAACTTCTCTGCTGCTGTTATTACCAAGGAATTTTTATGTTCATAGAAGAAATGGCACGTCTGTTAGTAATGACTGAGCTCTGTCTTACAATTGTAAACAGTACTTATTCCTGACTCTTTAATACTTAGAAAGCAGAAAAGCTTGACACTATATTAAGAAACACTGATAAAATGGAGCTCTAGTGAGAAAATCCAGGATAGTTAGTTCAGCAAGGATGGATAGGAAGTTAAAAAAGCTTAAATCCTCTCTGTGCACCAACTAATGCAGTTTAATGTTTTTTCTAACCTCAGAGATTATCGAGGTATTGATTGTTAGGTTTGCAATTTTAAATCTGTTTTCTGACAGTGAGCTGAAATTGATGTATCCCCATATTAAATCCCACTAAATTAACCCAAAGTTGGCCAGTTCCAGTCTGGGCAGTCTGACATTACTCAAAGTCAAATTTGGGAATCCTCCTGAGGTGTGGCTGGCATGCAACATGTAACACTCTGTGCTGCCTGGAAGAAGAAGCAGAAAATACTTGAAGTGTCTTGAGAGCTGTACGGATGTGACAGATGATATCAAGGGTATTCTACACACCTGTGGTTTGGCTGGTACTTCCTGCAGCTGAGGACAACAGATTCTACAGCTCTTGTCAGGCCACTGAAAAAAAAAATTGTCCAGAAAAGAAGATCCTTGAATCCCTAACTCCTTGTCTTACAGGTGAGCCTTGAGGACACTTGGCAGACTGTAACTCCTGAATGCGTGACCTTCCCCTGGGGTCAGAAGAAAGCCATGGGGAAAGACAAGAAAGAAGACGCCATCTTCCTGAGGAAAAAGATAACTTTGCTGCGGGCTTTCTCGCTGCTCATCGGCAGCATGGTTGGCAGTGGCATCTTCATTTCCCCCAAGGGAGTGCTGAAAAACTCGGGCAGCGTGGGCTTCTCCCTGGTCATCTGGTTCTCCTGTGGGCTCCTCTCCATGTTTGGTGAGTGCTGAGCTTTGGCAGCCTTTGCTTAAGCACCTGAGAGGTGAGGGGAGCCTGCACATTTTTCTGTTTAGAAAGCTGGGAAATGAATAAACACAAAATTCCTGGTTCCGACTGCAACAAAGGTTTAAGAGGTCAGGGGATGGCCCCTAGGAGTTTTTTGTTCAAATGATTTCCCTGGGGTAATGGACAAACTTCCAGCACTTATGGTGTGTGAATATCAATTCCTGTGCCAGGGCAGGGGAGTGACAGTGACTGTGAGTGGAGACAGCATGGTCTCTGCCAGGAGAGCTGGGAGAGGATGAGGGCACTCGTTCTGTAATGTAGAAAGGAGATGTAGGCACCTAAAAGGGAATCTGAGGGCTGTGCTGTGCCTTTCACAGACACTGTGAAGAGAGTAGGAAGGGAGAGCCCCAACATGCCACATGAGACCCCTTTCTGTCAGACAGAATAACTGGAGCAGAATGCCTGGGGAGCTGCGGGGTGTGCAGCAGCCCAGGGTGGTGTCTGTAAGAAATGGTGTGGGTATGTCTGATGCTGCCCCACTTTCTGTGGGTTACTATTGCCTTGACTTTTGTCATTGTAATACCAGTCTTTTCTCACAGAGGGTTGTCTTTTTGATGACAGTTTCATTCTAGTTCTTTTGAAATAACATAGCTCTTATAAGCTACAGTGGATAAAACACATGGCTTTTGGTTTCTTTCATTAATGGTGTAAAATCACCATCTCAGAAACTCTCTAAAGGTGCTCTTAGGACAACTGCAAGTTCTCCCAGCCCGGGAGAGAAATCTGATGCTCATTACAGTGGATGACTTTAACATTCTTCTTCTGTTATAACTTGCTAAAACAAAACAAAACCTCAAACAAAAACAGCAACAACAAAAAACAACAAACAACCCCCCTTAAAAGAAAACCCCAAAAACCCGCCCCCCTCCCAAAAAAACCCCAAAAAACTCAAACCAAATAAACAAAAAAACCAAAACACCAAGAAAGGATAAATACTCCATGTGAAAAAAACCCAGCTTTGACACTGTGGCATGTACCTGCAAGTTTAGAAATTGAGACATTCAGTTGTTAATAGGGCAACAAGTTCTTGCTCTTAGCATATGTGTACCAAGATTTCACGTTGCAGCCTCTGTGTGCTTGTTTGGTGAATTATACACTTCTGCTTAAAGAAAAGCTGACAATTTAATGTGAGGATGGTGTTTCTTTTAACCAAGCAGAGCAGTAAATGATAATGTGTGTGTAATGTATGTGTAATCACATAGGCAAGCTCTGCACTTGCAAAGGTTTCTCCCTGCACAGCATCCTTTGATACACTCTGCTGGAAAAGGCCTTGGGAGCCTCTTTATCAAGTGATTGCATTTTATAGCTGGATTTGTTGGTTTGTTCTTCCCTTTTATCAGCTTGATGACCTCCCCTGATCATTTCTCTGACACTTTTTTCACTATATTTAAAAGGCTTGCTTTCTTTTATGCCTTTTCTTTTTTTTTTCTCTTTCAAGTGGGACATATATACAAGTCCCATTGCATGAGTTCAGCAACATACTTATATTCATGCTTGAAGCATTTAAAGGGAACCACTGGAAAAAACGAGATGAGCTCTCTGCCTATATTTGATGCTTTGAACAGGAATTGTGCACAAATTTTCCAACAGGGAGGCAGGAAACATTGAGGTTGTCACCATCCTGCATGGCCTGAATATGGCATAATTACCATGGGACTTGGAGTTATGGCCATGTCACCACTGGATTCAAAGGAGGGAAGGGATTTGTGTGAAGATGCAAGATAAGGACACAAGAATGTGGCCTGGGATCAAAAACATGATTGGAATGATCAGTTCAGCCACGGCTTGTGGCTGAGCTGCTGTAGCTGCTTTGTTAGCACCCCTTCACCAGTCTAACTGTGAGGAGAAGCAAGAATCCAGAGTGTCTTTCAAAGGAAACCTCTTGTAGCTCTGGGCAGCTTTTCTATCACACACCCTTCTTCAGAGCTTCCATGGAAATGTTGTACCATTAACTACAAAATAGAGAATTTCTTTCTGCCTGACACATAAGCCAATTACTTCAAAACTTACTTCAGACCACAGTAGAGCACAAAAATAGGGAGAAGTGGTTCTGTTAAACCTCTTTTTCTTCCTCTCATCCACTACTTATTTTGAATGAATTTGTTCAATCCATGAAAAATCACACAGAAAAGGGAAACTCCCTGGCATTATTTACTTGGTGCATTTCTACCGGAACTTTTCCAGGTGCCTTGTGTTATGCAGAGCTTGGAACGAGAATCACCAAGTCTGGAGGACATTATATCTACATTTTGGAGACTCTAGGGCCTCTGCCAAGCTTCTTATTCCTGTGGGCAGAGTTTTTTGCTATCAGGTAAGGGATCTGGTTTTCTTGCCTCTTCCTGGATGCAGTGATAATTCAAAATGGCAGAAGTTATGGTGCCAGGTAACAATCCAGGCAGTTTGTAAAGGAAAGAGTAGAAAGAAGCTGAATGATTTTCAAAGATTTTTCAGTGATAGAAGGAAGAAGATGCAGTGTGGAAATAGTTACAAATGTTAAATGTGTTTTGTACTTGAAGAATATCTCTCTTCTTCCTGGGTGCTCGTATCCCCCAAGAGCTATGGTATACTTCAGAGACTGACAATAGATGCCAGATTTATTTCAGATCTTCTGTTTTCAGTGTGAAACTTCTTTGTTTTCTCCACATTTGGAAAGTAGAGACAACTTCCTGGCTTATCCCCAAGTTAAATAATTTATAAAATTGTTAACTACTTCTTTTTTTAACATTAAAAAGGAAGTCCTCACCTCTCAGTAACCTGTATCCTTCATGTAAGCTTAGATGAAGCAGCACATATGAACTACACTTGCATTGCTCAGTATGATTAATCTCAACTTTTGCTTTCAAGTTGGAAATTAATCATTTCACAGCATGTGGTTTTTAACCCATTTACTGAGAAAAAATCTATGAGAAAAACTCGATGGAAATTCACCATCTGCATGGGTGAGAGGATTAAGCCAGGTGGGGAAACTTGCTCCCCTTCCCAAGTTTCGTGCAGTTCTACCTCATGCCATTTCCCAGCCATCCTCAGTCCGGTTTGTGCTTGGTTCCCCCCACTCCAGGCCTGCCAACAGTGCTGTGGTTTCCCTGGCATTTGGACGATACCTGCTGGAGCCATTTTTCGCCCCCTGTGCTGCCCCTGTCCCTGCAGTGAAGCTCGTGTCTCTCCTGGGCTACTGTAAGTGCTCACACTTTGGGATTGTCCATCCTGGCCTCTCTGCCCTAGACTAGGAGCACTTAGCGGGTGTTATTTCCTGGGACAGCTGTGGGATAAGGGTCCTGTCTTACCTCCTCAGCAAACCAAGATATTCTGATTCAAGGTGATGGTGTTGGGCCACTCTGTTCTCTGGGAAGGGGAATGGGCCTCCCTGTAGGGGGATTTTGCCAGGTGTGCAAGCAAAAACACTCCATGTGTAATTGTGCAAAAGCCACATGAGTTGTGGGTGTAAGGCTTGAGGTTTTGGGCTCCTCTCTGGGTGCATCCAGCCTGTGAAGCTGTGCTGCCTGCTCCAGACTGGTGTGGACTGGCACAGGGAATGCTGTGAAGTGGGCTGCTGAGATGTCCTGCACCTTTCCCCCAGGCAGGTGTGGATCACACAGCAGGAACCAGGATCCTGCTCCCTTTTAGGACCTTAAGTCCGCTCCCTCTTTAAACACTTTATGCTGGACCACACCAATGTTTTCTGACATCTCTCACCCCAGGCATCCTCTTTAAGGCATACAGATGCGGCCTTCCCCCAGCATCCCTAGGGCAGGGAGAGCTGCTGTATTTTTCCCTTTGTGTGTTGAGCACAGGCTGCAGCTGTAGCAGTGTGGTTTTCTCTCCAGACATGGTCCTCACCCTCAATTCCTGGAGCGTCACCTGGAGCGCGCGGCTGCAGACGGCTCTCTCCGTTGTCAAACTCCTGGCTCTTGCACTCATCATCGTGCCAGGGATGATGCTGCTGGCCCAGGGTAGGTGTTGTTGCATGGCTGAGGGAGGGTGCTCGATGTGCCCCCTGCCATGGCTTTTATCAGTCCCAAGTGACAAGTGTGGTGCTCACTCAGCTGGCAGAGCTTTCTCTGTCCGTGTGCCAGATGTGAATTAGCTGGAGCTGAGACCGGCAGAGCCGGCACAAGCTGCAACATTGCACTGGGCTGATGCACTTGGCTGGGTGGTGCTTTCTCCAAAATTTAGGGGTCCTAGTGCCAGAGGATGTGTGATCCTACCTAGGGTCATACAGGCACCTTCCTCTGCAGGTGACCTTTCTTTGGAGTCAGACTTGCCTATTTCCAGTGTAGCTCAAAATCTTTCCAAAGCAGCACGTATTTGATGGACATTTAGGATATGTGACAGCATCCCCTGTGTCAGTCACAGCTGTGTAGTGAGTTACCAGCCCTCAGCTGAGCCCTGGTAAGGGCACCTCTAACCCTTCTGTGGCATAAGTTAATGTTTTTTACCTCCAGATCAAGATGGGTGGTAATTTAGTGAATTTACAATGAACTTGGTACAGAATTTAATGCCTACGTGCCGAGTGGGGGAGAAAAACCGTACGAGCAGTATCTTCTGTGAATGATACCAGACTATTGGCTTTAATCCAAGCCTCAGTTTATAGAAAAGCCCAAGGCATTCCCACTCAAGGGATGAAGCCTGCTCCCTCCTTATGCTATTACCTTCTTCTGCAGAGCAAACACCACAGGCAGTGGGCTCTGTGTTCATGTTTCTTTCTGATGTCTGGAGCTGGCTCCTTTGAACTTGCAAAGCTCCCCTTAGGCTGGCAGTGCTTCTGAACTAAAGGACTGCCCTGCAGCTAGGAATCCCAAGCTGTTATTGTTAGGAATGCCTTCAAATGACAATCTGGAGCCCTGGCTCCCATCCTCTGGTGGGGAGGATAAGTGCAGGTGACATCTGGAGGGAGAATTCACCAAGAGACTCCAGTATGACAGGTTGTATTTAATGTGACTCACGGGGGACTATAAATTGCTCATTAGTGCATTGCAGGCAATAAATCCTTTTCATGCACCATCACTTACCAGCCATCATTTTAGAACATAAAAAAGTACCCCAGTAGTGTGCCCACTCCTATATTTTGGGGTAGTTTTCTTCAAACCTATTTTCAAATATACTTCTTTTTTTTTTGTGTGTTTAAAAATAAATTTTGTGCTTTCAAATAATTTTGCCTGATTCCTCTGCCCTGTGCTGGTTTTTTTAATTTTTATTGCACTTCTGTCCTTTCCTCTGCCATTACCTTCTCTTTGGCTTTAGGGAGTTGCTGGGCCAGTGTCTCAAACCCAAGTGCCCAAATCTCATCACTGAGCTCCTTGCAGAAGCAGCTCCATAGAAGTGGCCTGACTTTCTCCATGTGCCCCATGCCAGGTCACACTTTGCCTGGTGAAACCCAACTAGGCAAGCTTCTCACCTCTTTAAGAGAGTTTATTATGAAAAATTGAACACAGATGTGGAACCAAACCTTCAGTTACCTGGATTTGAAAATGTTGGGAATGTTGTTCCTTTTGATTGTGTTTGAATGAAAAGCCATTCAGCATTTCTCTCTTCCCCAATTTTTTTTTTATTTTTTTTTTTTTTTTATTTAGAGAAAATCTTGACTTTGACTAATTTTTGTTATGTTTTGTTCTGTCATTTCAAGCAGAGGACTTAAAGGAAAATTAGGGGAATTAGTAAATATCTGAGACACCTCTACTTTGAAAATTTTATTTTCTTCCTTCTGTGTCCTTTCCTGTGGGTCAGACTGGCAGGGCCCTGCTCCCACCCCCTCCTCCAGCCTGGTTCCCATGCTCTGGCCAGC
>VYXF01010822.1:227410-253469 GCA_013397295.1 Polioptila caerulea | reverse complement strand
TTTAGAGAAAATCTTGACTTTGACTAATTTTTGTTATGTTTTGTTCTGTCATTTCAAGCAGAGGACTTAAAGGAAAATTAGGGGAATTAGTAAATATCTGAGACACCTCTACTTTGAAAATTTTATTTTCTTCCTTCTGTGTCCTTTCCTGTGGGTCAGACTGGCAGGTCCCTGCTCCCACCCCCTCCTCCAGCCTGGTTCCCATGCTCTGGCCAGCACAGGGCTGGGGTCAGTGCTCCAGCAGCAGGAGCAGGAGGGAGCACTCAGTGAGAGCTGAGTTATCCGCCCCGCTGGCTGCACCACATCAAAGGGGAGTGTGTGTCCAGCTGCTGAGGGCGCTGGGGACGGAACATGGGGGTCAATACAACAATTTAGTTTTGGTCCTAAAGAAAGGAGAAGACAACGTGGCTCCCCTTTTCTCCACGATCTTCTGTTCCCACAGCAGGGTCTGTTGGAAACAACTAGCTGTTGTTTCCCTACAGTAGCTGGACAAGGGATAGATTTTTTTTTTTTTTCATGTCACTGTAGGAAAGTAAACATATCAGCAACAGCAATGAAATGAATTTGGATTCCCTGCTCCAAGGAAATCACAGGCACTCTTCCCAGGTCTGGGCAAGAGGTACAAGGGATGTTATCCTACAGGGAAAGAAGAAGCCTACGTCTGACCTTTTCCTGCTCTGTGTCTGTTGTTTATCTCCTCTGCAGGCCACACCGAGAACTTCCAGGACGCTTTTGACAGACAGTCGCTGGTTCTGGATAAGCTCCCCCTGGCCTTCTATGCAGGCATGTTCGCGTACTCCGGCTGGTAGGTGCGACGGGAGGGCGCTCCGGGGGCAGCGGACGGGCGCCCTCGGCGTGACTCAGACTCTCACCCCCTCTCTTCCCATCGTGCAGGTTTCAGACCAGCTTTGTGCGTGAAGAGTTGGTCAAACCTGAACGGTAAGGCCGGGAGGAAGCTGCCCTGGGTTACCAGCCTCGGGGGTCCCACAGCTTTCCCACNAGGCCGGGAGGAAGCTGCCCTGGGGTCCCACAGCTTTCCCAAGTGCAGTACAGCAGGAATAAATTTGTGGGTTCACCTGACTACAATTAATTGTACTACGAGATAAAATCTGCATGATTTACACTGTGCCCAACAAGGGATAGCAGCTTGTTCTTTGTGTGTGTGTGTTCCCCTTCCTTGTAGGAATATCCCCCTGGCTGTCATCGTGTCTGTGATCACGGTAATTGTGGGGTACATGCTCACCAACGTCTCCTATTACACAGTCCTGGGAACACAAGATGTTCTGGCTTCTCCTGCTGTGGCTGTCGTGAGTTGTCATTGCTATTGTTATCTCTTCAGTGTGGCCAGCTTATGCTGTGGTCATGGCAAGTCTTTCAGAGATGATTTTCCTGTAAAATGCTTTTTTGCTTTGTAATTTATCTGGATTATGGGGCAACAGTAAATGTTGTGCCTAAAAGATGATGAAAAATAACCTGCAGATGACAGTAGAAAAGGTGAGATTTATGACTTCTGTATTACTCTTTCAATAGAAGAAGTTTTCATTTTTTGGACCCTGATGTCACCTAGAGATCACCACATGTTCCCTAAAGTCATGTTTGCTCTTCCTCCAGAGCTTTGTGCAGCGAGCCTTCAAAAGCCTGATATCTGTGGTGCCTGTCCTTGTTGCACTGTCCTGCTTTGGAACCATGAATGGAGGAATCTTCACATTTTCAAGGTCACATCCCTAAGGATCTATTATCCTTTTGGCTCACTGAATCAGAGGGAAGCATCACCAACCTGTGCAACTACCCATCCAAACTGTGGCATTTTAGCCACTCTTGTGGGAAAAAATAAGGCTTTTGACTCCCAGGTTGTCAGCTACAGGATGGTCTCTTTTGGCTCGGAGTCTGCTTTTTCTATTTCTGACCAGGTCCAGGCTTTGGTACCCAGGACTGGTCACAAAGAAAGATTTTTAACTTCTCCCCTACCCTTCAGTTTGAATCCCCAGTTTAAAGTGAAATGTCAATGTTTCTGGTGAACTAAAGGCTTTGTTGATGTTGGCAGCTGCTCAGTGAGACTGAGTCTTCTTTCACTGGGTTCACCCAGCTGTGCTGCTGCAGGGCTTGGGGTCCCTCTGTTGTGAGGCTCTCTAGGCAAACTCTCCCTTAAGGACTTTGCTTTGAAGTCAGTGCAATGTCATTGGGATAGGCTATTCCTAAGGCAATAGTCAAGGTTCAAGAAGTCTTGTTATAGCAATAAGAAAAGCTTTGTTCCATGGAAAAATAAACTTGCCAGCTTCACTGTCTGCCACACTCTGTGTCCTTGTGGGAGCCTTGAAATTGGAGAGGAGGGCAGACCTTATGAAGAAGGGTGTTGTGCTGGTCCTGTGGAGCTGAGCAAACTCTCTGCTTTGGGTTCTGCTTCACGGCTTTGATTGCAAAGAGAAAGATCAGTCGATCTGAAAGGAATGTTTCACAGCCTGAAAGCCAATGAATTATCTGATCCACTACCCTGAAATCCTGTATTAAATACAGGTGTGGACGATCCTTCCTATTAGCTGCTCTAGATAATGGTTTTCTTTGAGGATGAGAAGTCTCTGGACAGCACAGAGGTTCTTCGTGTCCCCTATTGACCTTCTCTTCCCCATCCTGGCATCATTAACATAATCACTGCAGAAAGTCCATATAAACACTGATGGGGCCTCCCTGGCTGCCTGCCAGCCACACCCCTGCAAAGCCACAGAGACAGCAATAAAATTGGTTGTACACTTGTGCCCCAGCTGCTTGGGGCCCTGCTTCAGCCCAGCTGATGCTCTGGCATGGTTTTTTGAGGATATTAACTTCATAAAATTGAATGTGATTGTCTTTTCCCTAATTTCTCTTTCACGAGTCAAAGGAGGGATGCAAACAAGGAACTCTCTGCTCTCATTTTGTAGCTGTTCTTGTGTGTAACTGGTCTCTTGGCAGTATGACAAAATGTATTTTCCAGCAGCTGACCAGAGGATTAGAAGTCATGTGTCATTTGAGGAGATTGCACTTTATTTTTTCTATATATGTACATATAAGAACATAGACTTCAAAGCTGAGAATCCCAATTTCTCTTATAAAGAATTGAAGTCTGTGATCCCTCCTCTTCCTTTTCACTGGAAAGATTAATTCCTTTTTTGATGATGAGAGACTTTCTTACTCCTATTTCCAGTCTGAGCTCATTCATGGTCACTTTGGACTTGCCCCACTGTGTCTGCTAATGAGGCACCCAAGGAGTCACTGACCGTGGGCTCTGAACTGTGTGGAACTGATCTTGGGAGAGCTATGGGAACTCAACCTTTGTTTTCTTCCAAATGCCCCCAAAGTGGAGCTCTGAGAAACTTGGTCTAGTGGAAGCTGTCCCTGCCCATGGCAGGGGGTGGGTTCCAACCCAAGTGAAACTTTCTAAGTAAGTGCAGTTAAAGGCAGAACTGTCAGCTACAGGATGGTCTCTTTTGGCTCGGAGTCTGCTTTTTCTATTTCTGACCAGGTCAGAATAGCAGACTGGTGCTGTGGAAGGGAGCAGGTGCCTTGATGCCTCAGGTCAGTCCAGTGACTGATCTCATTTCTAATGTGGACATAGAATGTTAATGTACAGGGCTCCCTGTCTTTTCCTAGGACTCTGTTTGTGGCTTCCAGGGAAGGGCAGTGGCCTCCTCTCTTCTCCATGATCCACATCCGAAGGCACACCCCCCTTCCCGCTGTCATGTTAATGGTAAGGAGGTTGTCTGGCTGTGTGTGACATGCCCTGTTCTTTTGCTGTCTTGGCTTTCTTGCAAGGACTGGATAAACTGAGGAGTTTTAAAAGGTGTTGAGACATTAAATTATCCCCTGAAAAATAAAAAAGGCAGGATACAGGAAATGGCTGCAAAGCATTAAGTCCCCTTGAGCCAGCAGTGGTATCCAAATGCCTTTTTATCCAGCCTTTAGGTCCCTGCATTATAACATTAGACACCTTTTTTAAAAGTGCAGTCCCTATCATCTGCCATAGAGGCTGCTCGATATTGCCTTATGAAAACACCTCTGCTGGGCCTTGGCTATTTGGAAATTGGAAACTCTCAGGTGTGCTGGAAATGCAGGGAATGAGCATTTGCAGAGATGGTCTGGTCTCATGTTTTGGTTTGTTCAGTGGTTTTTTTATGGCAATGATCCAGCTCCATCCCAACTGTGCTGCAGTGCCTGTTGCAGCTTGGCTGACCTGCTAAAAACTTAGCAGATGTCATTGTAGGTAGCCTGTGTACCATCAGTGCAGGCTTTTGGATCATGCATGCTTTAATTGCCTTGGCTTGGATATGAAGCATCAAAGATGCTGCTGATTTTGAAATGATCATTCTTTTCTGTGCACTACAAAACAGTGCCTTTAGGTCTTTTGTCATCCGTCTGTGACACTGATTTGTAAAGCTCTCTGACCTTCAAAATGTTGGGGCTGTGAAGTAGTTGCGGGGGGTTGGAGGAGGTGATCCATGGCTTTAATGACTGTATTTCATGTCCACAATGCTCAGTTCCCTTTGGTCACTGCCATGGTGTGCATCGGAGACATCTACCATCTACTGAACTTCTTCAGCTTTTCCCGGTGGCTCTTCATAGGATTGGCCACCCTCGGGCTCATTGTCCATCGCCACCGTCACCCGGAGCTGCACAGCCCCTTCCAGGTAAATAAAGGCACAGCACGTCCCTGGCAGCCAGGAATGTGCAGGCCTGTCATTCCTCTCTTTGCCTTGCTAGTAATTACAGCATTACATGGCCATGGTTGCCTTTAAGCCCTAAGGGGTTTCAGTCCCTGATGTTTGGTACTGCTTATGGAGAGGTCCTGAAATTGGTTGATGTGCCCGAGGAGCCAGATGTGGTAAATCCTATAAAGCCAGTTCTTCACAGAGTCACCAGAGGCAGCTGTTAGAAGACTGCTTGCTACAGGGGACAAAGTTTCAGGCTTGGAACTGGGAGATGTACAGAGAGCAGCTCTCTCGCTCATCTCTTGTGGGCTACAAGAAGGGACTCTTGCCTGGGTATTATTTCAGTGGTAGGGAAGTCTCAACGCTAGCTGAGAAGCAGGAAGGTGTCAGGCTTGTGAGAAAAGGAGCGTGGGTGGAGGGGTCCTGGCAGCAAACCTGACCTGGGAGGAATCATCTGCTGGTATAGAAATACTGTCTCATTTAAAGCAGTGGGCCCCTCTTGTGGTTTTTCTCACTCTGCTGGCTGCTGGGATCCCCCTCATGTCAGCAGAGGATGCTCGAGCTGGTGCTGGAGCACTTTACCTGGGCTTGGGCGCCTTTCCCACCGCCGATAAAGCGCAGAAGGCATTCGGTTCGGGCGGTGCTTGAGGCGGGCACGGGTTGCTCCTGACTCTGGTCTCCCCTGCGTGGTGCCTCCAGCCAGCAGCTCCCGGGGAACAGAGAGGAGCTCCGGGGCCGCTGGCACTGGGCAGCGAGGAGCTCAGGGGACAGAAACACTTCCTGCAGCTCGCAGGGCTTCTCTGTGGGCTGGGCGCATCCTCCTGAAAAGTTCGGGGTAATTTTCCTTCTCGGTGTTTGCATTTAGCAGAGACCTTGAGGCTTCCCAGTTTGTTGGTTGGCTGCCCTCGTGTACTCCCCCAGAACCAAACAAACTTTTCGTTTTTCCTTCAAACCAAGCTTCTCAGGGGAGATTTATTAGTGGGTGGCACTGCTGATGGTTTTAGACGCTGATATTTTGCCCTGGTTTTCTTCCAAGATTCAGACTGTCTAATGCGGCTCCTAGATGCCGATGAAAGGAGGGAGGGCACGCTGGCCTTCGGGCCGGCCGGTTGCTTTCCCCCCGCCTTTTCCCGGGATTTTGCCCGCCCTGTGCCGGAGGGAAGGGCCGCGCGCAGCTGGCGCGGGCACGTGCTGCCCTCTAGCGGCCGCGCGCGGGCCCTGCCGCGGCCCGGCGGCGAGCGGAGCGCGGCACTGCCGGCACTTGGCGCTCTCTGGAGCATTTTGAGTTAAAAACGGGGAGAAAACACCGGAAAGAGGAGGGAGCAGTCCGCTCGCATACCTCTCAGATGTGCAGCGTGAGTGTGTGCGTGTAGGAGTGGCTGGCAGGGGATGCTCTGGCCGGAAAGATAAGAGTACCTAAGTTTGATGGCTGGACTGCTGCCATACCTAGAGCAACCGATCTCTTCCAGCTTGGCGTGTTGAGCATCCAAAATACAATCTTTATTACTGGTAAAGATTGTCACCCTGTATGACAGCAGCTCCTTCATTCCATCAGCCATGGCAAGGAGTTACTTGACTGAGTTTGGATCCAGAGACAGAGGGAGTGTTTCCACAGTTTTATTATTTATTGCAGTCTTCCTATTTGCCCTTCAAATAACCCAGATGAATTGGCTCACCCAATAGACTATGGCTGAAGTCCTGAGTGCTGCTTTGATTTTCACCATGGTGTCGCTGAAGCTGAAGTTTTTGGTGCAGGTACTATAGAGATAAGGACAGGGAGTCTGGTTTGTCTTGGTTTAGTCACTGTCTCAGGTGACCTGGAGGCAGGTCAACACGGGTCATGAGTTTTATAAGCAAAGAACAGTTTGATTCGAAGTGTCACTTCTTTCTTGGCTTCAGATTTTCCCTCAGCAGTGGCCTTAGGTGGCAAGCAGGTATTTGTGCCTGCGCAGGTACAGGAGCAGGACATTCCCAGAGCTGTGGGATGTAGGTGGCTTCTCCTCCTGCTTGGCATCCAGTTGCAAGTGAGTTTTAGATTTTGGTGAATATAGGAGGCATACATGTCACAGGACACACTGGGTTCTGAAGCTGATGCAATTGCTTGCAGTCTGATTGTACAGAAGCATTCTGCAGGACAGGATATGATTATTGTCATTTTGTTTAGGTGGAGAAATGAATACAGTGCGTGCTGGCACACATAGAGTCTGTTTGGCTACAGCCACCAGTTTTCCCTGATAGTCTTCTGTGCTCTTTTCCCCAGGTTCCCCTGTTTGTTCCTGTCTCTTTTACCATCATCTGCCTCTTCACAGTAGCAATGTCTTTCTACTCAGACCCTGTGAATATTAGCATTGGATGCACCATGGTTTTGAGTGGTTTTCCAGTCTACTACCTCATAATTCACAAGCAGATGTCAGACCGCTGCCGCAACCTGTTTTGTAAGTATGTATTTGACTCTCAGTGTTGTGGACCTGGACATGCTCAAGGGTTTGGGAGGCTGCTTTGTTCCCAGGGCTCATCTCTGATGCAAATTGCTCCTTGACCAACAGACCTCATGAAACCTCAATCATGACCCCTGGCACCATGCTGATGTCTTTCACAAGGCACAGCCTCCGCAGCCAAATATGGTTTAACAAAGACAAGGCTGAGTTCTGCCAACAGGGGGAACAGAGAGGGTCGCTCTCCCTCCCCAGCCCTGGTACCTACTAATCTTCATCATGTCTTTGGGATCACCAGCTCTGGGTCAGATTTGTCTGACGCAGAGCAAAAAGATGAAAAGTTAGGATGGAAAGAATGCAGGCAGATGGTGTAACCCCATGCACAGACTTTCCTTGCTGACAGTCTGGGGACTGGACTGGTGGGAGAAAGTACTGCCAGAGGTCTGTCATCTTGGTAAAGAGGCCAGGATGGTTTGGGCACAAGTGTAGCCCTGGAAATGAAGTACATCTCCACTCCATGCAGTGTCTAGTACAGATTTCCTTTGGATGTAGGCATGGTGGCACAAGGGGATTTTTTCAGAAATGAGAGCCTGAGTTTAATTTGTCATTTCTGTTGCAAGTCTTGTTTTGTTTTGTTTTGATTTGATGTTGGATGGAGGTGCATCAGCAACCACTGAATAGAAGAAAACATACAGCAAGAAAGGAAACATACAGTGATCTGCCAACATAAAGTGCTCCAGCCATCAGTGCTGATGCTCTGATTTTCAGCCATATCTCAGGATTTCCTCTGGACTAAGCTTCCTTCCTTTTTTTCCACCCTTTCAGATTATCTTACACACAAACTACAGTTACTGCTGGAAGTTGTCCAACAAGAAATCAAGACTTACTGAGAGAACCATCAGGACTCACAGAAGACGATGAAAATCTACTTACACCAATTTTGACACCTTTGATCCTACGAAAAGCAGACCATGCTTTTATTCTTTCTAGTCAGTGCAAATGAGGACGACTCTGAGCCAAAACCTTGCTGCAAGTGTTCCTAAGCTTGCCAACCGGGATCTGTTCCTGCCCTTTTCTTTTTTTAGAAGTAGTTCGCTGAAATGACCTTGCTTTGCCTGCAGAGTGTCTTTAAAACCAAGATCCTAATTTTACAGCCTAGCCCAGTCTGGAGTAAAGTTGAACGTGTGTGTGTGTGTGTGTGTGTGTGTGTGTGTGTAGAGACAGTATTTTGTTTTCCTAGCTTGGAAAACAGAGGAACTGGGCATGTTGCAGAACTTAGAATCCAATATACGGAAGACAAATGCAAGTTTCAAACAGAAACACTATAGGAGCCTTTTTGTGGACAAGGAGAAGAGTTAGGGAGAGCAAATTAGAAATAAGGCAGATGAATTGGAAAGGGGAATGCAGGGGGATAAAATTTTATTCACCAAAAAGTGCAGATTGAGCTAATGAGAGGGTGTTTGAAATTCAAGTATTAACAAAGTCAGGTCAGAATGTTTTACTTTGATTTTTGTATAAGCAGAATAAGTTTTTTTTAGCTTTGAAATAATATTTCATCTTTAAATTTTACTTTTTCTGAAGTTACATTTTAAAATGTACAAATGCATTAAAAAAAATCAGTTAAATATCAACTAGGATATGACAGAATAGATCCTGGTCCCTCCCCCAACTTCCTAGACCCACTCCTCACCAGTGAAGTTGAAAACTCAGAATTTGGCCTAGATCCAGTGAGATACAATTCCTCTTTTAATTAGACAGGACCACTGATGAGACTTGGGCAGATTCCTGAATAAGTGCATCTTTTGGTGCTGTAAGACATGAGTGACTTCACATCCAAGCTTCAGCTTACCAATTGCACATGACTTGGTGATTTAATCCATAAATGCTCATTTGAACTAATGGCATAAGAAAGGTTTCCATTATTGGATTACTTTGGTTTACATTATTAATGTGGCCATGTTATGTCCAGATAAAACAGCAATTAGCTATTTACAATCACATAATTGTTAATTGGTTCCTAAAAGATGGGAAGTAGCATGCTGAGACTCCTCTAATGACTGCTGGAAAGAGGAACAGCAGAATGTGGAGCATTTTTTAATCCTTTGTGCCAAACATTTATGTACGTAAAATAAAAACAAAGTACTATTTACAAATCCAATGTAATCTACTGAAACGTGTAAAATTTTGGAACTGAAGTTGGGGTTTATTCAAAGCAATTGAGAATTATTATTCTTGTAATAACTGCTTCCTGTTCCTGTGCTGAATTGAGCTGGGACTGCAGCAGTGTGGTTGCAGGGCTTGTTTCCCCACTACTCTCCCACAATTTAATTTACAAGGTGCTGGACATTGTCCAACAGGAAATACAATCTCACTGGGGAAATCCTCACAGCAGAAACCGTCACAACCTACAAGAGAATGTATTGGCTTTAAAGGATAGAATGGATTCAGGAGAGATCTGGAAATGCTTCCAGGCTCCCAGACAAGAGCCAATCCCTCTTTGTGCCAGACTTTGCTGAAGCTGAACCCCCTGGCACACCTTCCCACAGCACCCCAGTGGTGGAGCAGGACTCAATATGGGTGGCTGGGGAACCAACCTACAGAAGACTTTGCAGAACCAGGTGAGCTCAATCACCCCAACATTTCCTGAGTCCACCCACTTAGGTACTGGTTTGAGGGATTTTACACATCTTAAGGTAAAAGCATGAGGTACTGCCAGCCTGGTCCCAGGCTGCAATATCCATGTGAGCACAGAGTGCACATGCTGTAGCATCAGGACTCCCACATCAAACCTTGGAGCAGTCTGAAATTGCAACAGAGCTGCTGTGTGTCACAGAGGCACAGACAAAGGGTGAAATGTCCTTCTTCATCTGTTTACTCTGAAGAGAAAAACTGAACAAGAATTAAAATTCCTGGGAGGAAACTAAGAAATGCTTCCCGCTAGACCATGGTTTCTTTATAAAGGAGAAATCATTTGGCATATGCAGGGAAACCATACTTGGGTGCCTCTGCTGACTGTGCAGGAATATGATCTTGCAGGGCTATACATAGGATGTCTGCTCTGAGACCTGTTCCATTCCCAGATATAGCACCACGGTTGACAAATCAGAGGTTCAACAGCTCCATGGATGACGTTGTAATTAAAGGGATAAAAATAAAAACTTTGATGTTCAGAAGGTATCAGTTTACAGTGAGCTCAAGTTTCCAGTTTGTGGAGAGCTGCTTGTTTTTAGAGAGGATGGTGTCTTGCTCCCAGCAAAAATATGTAAACATTTTCTACCAAGCCAGAGTGCTTTTCTTTAAGCTGCTCTCTCATGTTTACTGAAACTCTTAAGCCTCAGGACGACCTCAGAAGCAAAGAAGTGAAAAAAGTGAGTTCATCATCACATTTGTGGTGTTGTTTTTTTTGTTTCGGTTTCAGGTTTTTTTATGTACGTGTGCTAGGATTTTTGTTGTTGTTTTGTTTGTTTGTTTGTTTGTTTTAATGTCTATAGAATGCACTCAGAGTGCACCCTTTCTGGAAACTGAGAGATTTATGTGTTTCAGCCATCATGGATCTGATGAGACCAGATCACCAGGAAAGAAAAATGTTCTGGGCAGTTTAACTGAACACAGTCTGAGGAAAAAAAGTCAAAGAAATGCTTTTTTTGCTTTTTTAAACACGTTTGCATAGTGAAGTTTGCCTGTTGTTAAGCTGTATGCCTCAGAGCTCTGCTGGGAAGCACTGTCAGTTTCTGAAAGGCTGGAGGTCAGGCTGGAAAGCCCCTAAGCCTTGTTTGGTTTGTGTGGGGAAGAGCAGAGAGGAGGATCAGACTTCAAGGGACAGGAACACACACACGTGGGACGGTGCAGAGCTGTGAGGGCTGAGCTAGCCTCTCTCACAGGGCTCTCTGCTCAGCACATACAGGTTTGTGTGGCTCTGCTTGCTGCAAACACCCCCACCAGTGCCATCACTAACTGGGGACAGTGAGATCAACAATGCACCCACTGCTTGCACTGAGATTTGGGAGGTCACTTCGCAAGGCAATGCCAGCTGTTGGCTTTCCAAGAATGATGCTCAGCAGAAGCTGCTCCTTCTAGAATGGAGAAGGTCCTGAATATCCCCAGCCACTGGAAGGCAGGAAGGAATTGGCTTGAGGTAAGTGCAAGGACAGGAACCCAGAAGCAGGGATAAACTCTGCTGGTTTGGAGTGACACTGATTTTGCAGCTGTGGCTGCTGAAGCCCTGGGCTGTGCCTGGCTGGCCTGCTGGTGCTTGGCAGATGTGCATGCATCTGTCGCAATAATCAGAAGGAAATGTTACTCAGCCCCACTGCCTTGAGGGTCTGTGGCAGAGAGGCGCCCGTGGTCCCGTGGCGAGAGGCTGCGAGGGAGACAGCCAGGTACAGATGTGCTGTGGGGAGTTCACAGGGAGCTCTCACAGGCCAGCTGTGGTTTGCTTTCAAAGGGGTTGCTGCACCTGGGGTATCTTTGCCCTTCAGAGCAAGGGTTGACCAGGCTCATCCAGCCTGGCAAGCACAAGGCTGATGCCTTCAGCTCCCGAGGGTGGTGACTGGGCAGCCCGAGGACAGAACTGTCCCAGGGAAGTGGCACATGCCAGGCTCTGACAGCCTTCCCAGGGTGTAGCTGAGAGGGGAGGGTTGGACACACAGGAAGTTCAGGATTTCATAGCTTGTGGGCTCGGCTTTAAGGTCTGCTGGAGGGATCCCTGCTTGCACTTTGTCATACTGTAAGTTGTGTTTGTATCTTCATTCATTCACCTTTGCTTCTTGTGCAAGAGAAAAGGTAGCACAGTTTCTTTTTAAGTATAAAATTTTCTCTGTATTAAGTTATTCCTGTTAAGATATAAAAAGTAAATGTACAGTTGCACAAGACCATGTATGGAGATCTTCAGCAAAATGTGAAGGACACTACCTGTCTTGCTGGTGAAATATTTGTCTGCTTTTTAAGTGTTTCACCTCTGTTTGTTTCTAATTGGGATAAGTTGGTGAGTGGAGAATCAGCATGGAGCAGAAATGCTGGAAAATGAAAAGGGTAATAGGTCACAAGTGGACAGTTTTGCAAGCTCATGTGATTAGGGCAGACTGGGATCCCCAAGTCTCAGCAGGGGAGCTGGCAGGGGTTAATCTGGAATGGGGATAGAGGGAAGAGAGAGAGGGGCAGCAGTGGAAAAAAGCTGACTGGAAACATTATCCCACCCCACTTCCCTGCTTTTCTTTCCATTTACCCTCTTCCCACTTCAAATCCACAAACTTCAAATTCTTCAGCTGTGCCAGTAGCAGCAGCATCATAGTGCTGTGCAGAGGGGAAAAAAGAGACAGCCATGTCCAAAATATCTCCTGGTAGTTCTAGATCTCTTGGATGCCCTGAAATGGGAGAGAAGAATAACTTGGAGCATTTTCTAGGAACAGGCCTGGCCGGTGTTACTGAGTACACAGGCAGCACTGGAGCAAGGTCTGTCCGTGAAGGAGACCTGGGTTCTTCCTCGCTCTTTGTTCTGACAGTCCGGAGCTGCCACGCCTTTGTTTTGTGGACCTTTGCACTGTAAACGGCCCTGTGAGAGAGCTGCTGCTGTAAGAATTTCCTCTTATTGGCCTGCTCTGAATACCCTTGATCCCTGCCAAAGTACAAAGGGCGTCAGAGCTGGACACATTTCCAGTTTCTGTTTCAATATCGTAGCCACTGGATTCAGGCAGCTCAGAGTAGCCCTGACAGACCTTTGGAAGACCAACAGCTGGCAGCCTTTGGCTATGGATATGTGATCCATGATAGGCAATGTTGTTGGGGCAGTCAAGTGGCGAGAAACATTAAAAAAGTGTTGTCTGGGTCCAAAACTGGGAGATTAAATGGAGGGTGAAGCACAGCAGGAAGCAAAGTAAAATCCCATGAGCTGGAATTGTTGGTTACTACCTGTTTCATCTTCTTTTCTTTGTAGGTGCTGTGTCTAGGATAGAGTGCAGAACAGAGACTTTGCTGGTAAGTAATGATATCCCCTTTTCCAAATGAGAGCTGCTCTCTCACTCCCTACCTTTAACAGGAGAGCAGGGAGAAAATAAGATGGGAAAGTTCATGAGCTGAGGTGAACAAAGCCAAGGTGAACATTGGGAAAGACAGACTTGATGTGGAGGAAGTTAATTTATTGCTAATTAAAATAGATTTAAATGGTGAGGAAAGGAAATTAGATCACCTATTTCCCCCCTCCATATGTTCCCAGGTCCAACTTCACTCCTTCATTCCTGACTTTTCTACCCCCTTCTACCAAAGTAATACAGAGAGCAAGGGAAACGGATGTTGTCCTCAGTCTGTAAGACTTGTCATCTACTCCTCCATTGTTCCCAAAAATTTCCCATGGTTCAGCATGGTTGATTTCCCATGGGCTACACTCCTTCAGGATAAATGTGCTCTAGTATGGGTTCTTCTCCATGGACTGCAGCTTCCCTCAACTGCCCACATGCTGCAGTATGGGCTTCTCCATGGGCTCTAGGGTGGATCTCTGCTCCGTGGACCTCCATGGGCTGCAGGGGCACAGCTGTCTCACCATGGCCTTCTCAATGGTTGCAGGGAAATCTCTGTCTCAAGTGTATTTTCTTAAAATGTGTTTTTTAGGAAGATACCTTTTAGGGAAAATCAGTGGCAGGGTCCAAGCCAGAGAGGTCAGAGTCATTTCTGTGGTACTTACTATGTCCCGTAAATATCCAAACACCAGTTCCTCAGTGCTGCAGCAAACCTGCACTTCCCAACTGGACGGGGGTCTCCTTTTATGAGAAGTGAATAGGATTCTGATCAGACCAGGGATACTGCACAATTCGAAAGCTTTGGAAAAGATCCCTTCTTTGATCTGAATTTCTTTTCCAACGCAGGGCAGAGCAAGCAGCCAGGTGCCCATCAGCCCTTCTGCACCTGTATTGTCTCCTGACTCATCTGTCCGCTCCTGAAATGGAGTATGTCTGGTATTGGCTCGATGATTCCAACCAGTGGATTGAGTATGGGAAAGAGGTGAAATTCATCTGCTGTTCATGCCAGAAGCTTTTGTTAAGCCATCTTTGGAGAGTTATTTAGAGCGTGTTGTTCTGCAGCTGGTGTGTTCTACACGCACTGCTGGGTGCCCTTGCAGTGCTGCTCCAGTGCCTGGGTGGAATTGTCTTCTTAATTGTCCCTCAGAGCAGGACTGGAACTCTGTGAAAGCTTTCAAGGGACTGGCTTTGAAAGCGGGTGCATATTCCAGAGCTGACAAACATCGTTGGCTGGAGCTGACCACACAGGCTGAAGGCTGCTTTGTCGCTGTTGTTAGAAGCAGCTGTGCTCAGTGGGGTACCCCTCCATCGCTGTAAAACAAAATGCTTGAAGCCATAGAGACTTACTTCAAAACATCATCCTGTCACAGGGGCCTGGGGAAACATTGGTGTTTCCCTACAGTGACACCAAACCCAAAGTGTGGTTTCTAACACATATAATTTCCTTGTTCTTTCTGCAGCACCCAGATCACGCCACTGCCTCTGTAACATCCGCGTTTTTGGAGAATGAATTCAAAGCTAACAAGAAGGGTGTTATTTTTTTCATGGCTGGTTCTCAGCAGTATGAGTTAGACTTTGCAGGTGAAGTATCTCCTTGTTTTAAGTTCATTACACAGTGCAACTGGCTTCAAGGTTTTCACAGTATATCTACATCTCTTTGGGCAGCTCTTCTTCCTCCTGCAAATTTTCTCCAAGCAGAACTTGAGCAGTAGGTAAATTTCTCTGCAGTTTTGAGATGCCCCACTTGAGTTTCTACACTTGAGCATCTATATTTAAAAAAAACCATACTTGACAATATTGTACATTCAGACGAAGAGTTGAGAGTAAAACCTTTGTGGCACCTTGGCTTGTACATTTGGGTTTATACACTGGAAAAGGAGAAATGAAAAATCAGAAAAAAAAAAAAGGAACTGCAAAGTCAAAAGGTGAAGAAGTGAGCTCGTGGTGAACGTCTTGCAAGCTACTTATGGGGAGAGAAAGCACAGTGCAGCAAACAAAAATTTAGGGCTGGATGCACAGAGAGAGAAATGGGAAAATGAAAAATGCTTTTCTGTTTCTAATTTATTTACCCATCTTAAAACTCCTGTTAGCTTTCCAAACTTTAAATGTTTCCTGGCATTAATAAAGAGTGGTGTTTCAAGGAGGAAACAATGGATAATTAGCCATGTCACACAGCATGTGCTCTGTGATATTGTTACAGGACCAAGAAGAGAGGGCAGGCTTTCCTTTTAGCCCCAGGGAGCAGCCCTTTTCCTGGCCAGGAAAGCCAGGTTTGTGGCCCCCATTGCACCGAAAATTTTCCTGCCCTGGGCCTGCCAGCAGGTGTGGTTTTCTCTGGCCAGCAGCCTGGATGTGAATTACAGGTGCAGTTGGTGCTTGGTTGCCTTCAAGTTTCCTGCTAGCCTGTGCTAGCAGGTGGTTGACCTTGCTGATCTCCAAGCAGGAGCAGTGCAAGGGGGAATGAAGTTTGCATTGGGGTGGGTGGGGGAGAGTACCACAATGCAATATTCAGGGCTACCTTCTCTTTTATTTTTACTTAATGTGGAAGAGCCTGTCCCTAGATAATTAATTATCTCATTATTGAGTTATTGTGTTTTTCTTTCAAGACATGGTCCAAAAAAATGTGGTCTTTCAAACTCAAAGAAGTGTTATTCGACTGCCTAAACAGCCTGAAGGTGAACAAAACAGAAGGTAATACACATTCATTGTTTCACAGTGTCTCTAGAGGACAGTACCTTTCTGCTAAGGATTTCCTCCTAACTGGCTAGAGTGCAATTTTATGTTTCTTAAATTCATTTTTAGATACCTTTTCCTGACTGATTTAACAATACATTTTGCAGTGGCAGTATTTGTAAATTATGCAATGCTTCTGTAAAGCTCTCTGGAGGGACGTTTGGTGGCAGTCTCTGGCAGCTGTGAGAGACCACTAGAGTAGATCTGCTCTCTCTGTGACAGGCAAGGCCACATAGGGCTGACACAACTGTGCCAGGAATTTTTATTCCCTGATTTATGTTCTAACACTAATAAATAAACTGTGCAGCGATTAGGAGCGAGGAACTGCCAATCCCAAGAACTGTGGTTCATATGGATGTCATCCCTTGGAAAGCTGAGGATAAACTAAAACTCAGAACAGACAAATCAACTGAAATGAAGTGAATTAGAAGCACTTACTTGTGACACCCTATCTCATGGCTTTTGCTAAAAGAAGTTCAGCTTAACAGAATTTGAACATATCTGCTATAAATGTTATTTGTGCTACTGATTTATTTTAATAAGAGCTGTCTCTGCTTTAGAAACTCACCAGCAGACAGTGCATGTGAAGCTGAGGGTTCACTTAAAATGTTGGTTCACCCTAAGGTGTGTTCATTCAAACTGGATCTCCTGAATGGATGTCTGAAGGCTGCTTTAGAGCCCATGGTTAGGTACTCCAGAGGAGGGATTCGGTTGGGAGTATCCCCAGCTGACTGGCTCCTTTTTCTGTTCTATAGCCAAAACACAAGGACTCTATCACATCCTGCCTATCCTCCACAGTGGGACCAAACTGCACTACCTGATATTGGGTTCAAGGTAGGGCTTTCCAGCTCTCCAGTGGGTGGGGTAAGCTCTGTCCTGCACTGATTTTTCCAAGAGCATAATTGAAGGCAATTGAAATGTTACCAGGTTTTAAATGTGTCTTGTAAAATAAGCAACTATGATGTGAAACAAGACTGACAGTTTCATATTGAGAATGGACATGCTTTTCCTGGGAAATTTTCCTCTCTGAGAACCTCTATGATACCACACAGGGAAAGAAAGGACATTTCTGCTCATACCTGTCCTTTGCACTCTGCCAAGGCATCCTCTTCATCCTCTGATAAACCAGATTAATTGCATCTTAAGGGAGTATTTCCTCTGTCAGTTTGGGGCAGGATGTTATTTGCTGTGGTAAAACTGCAGCTTAGCTCTGTAGGGAAGAACTAGAGTGTCAGATTAAAATGAAACTTTCACTCTGCTTCAGCCTGAATACTGCTGTGCATTTCAACTTCAGGTTACTCTGAACTGAAAGCAGTCCAGCTGTGGGGGTTCATCCTCCAAAGGAAGCTTGCATGGGATTGCACTGATTTCCCTCAGGCAGTGCCTGTGCTTCCACATGGGGAGGGGTGGTAAAGGAGGGTTAACAGGAAAACAGAAGCAGCTTGTGATTTTTGTGGTAGATTTTCAGCAGATGTGAGAAGGTTGATGAGTCCTTTGGAAGGACTGGGAATTGTTACTGTCAGTAATACCTTACTGTTAGTGCTTTAAAAATTTTCAGTTGATACGGCTCAGCTATGATTCCCAAGAATATATAAAAATAAAGGGGCTGTTTGAGAAGACAATGAAAAATTACTGCATCATCCAACTGAAGAGGATCCAGAACCCAACACTTTGGGACATTTTTCAGTGGTTTGTATCTATTTTATTTCATTATCCTTACTGTATGAGAAGATTGGTATTTCCTGATCTGTTGTCCTCCATAGTCTACATTTGGAGCTGCCAAATTCAGCAGTCCAGCAGGGGTGGGGCTGCCACATATCTCTCTGCAGGTCTGGCTGGTGGCCCAGACTTTTGACTGCCCCAAAACTTGGGTCCCTAAGGCTGAGGCTCTCCTGGGGCAGTCCTGGAAGGGGACTAGAGCTCCTCTCTCTGTGACTGAGTTGTTAGGGTTGCATCTGTGTTCTTTTGTGTGTGTGGAAACGAGCCTTTTATTCCTAGCAAGGGATGTGTGTGATTCTTGCTAGTGTTATTCAAAAAGCAAATTTTCCTTCATCATAACTGAGATTTGGTGTTTCATGTTTATTCTTTTGGTTTTAGCCTCTTCCACATAGGAATTTAAAAAAAAAAAAAAAAAAAAAAGAGGAGACTTTTTTGTGATAAAGATAGGGGCAGAGATTATACAATCATCACTGTGGCTTCATACAGCTCAGTTTTATAATCTTATTTATGTATTCAGGATTTATATAACACAGGAACTGACCAATTCCCAGTCAAGAGATGTTTGTCTCTTTACTCTCTCATGTGGTATGAAGTTGTGGGTGACACAGCCCATAGTGATGATGAGAACTTTTTGTTTTGCTGGCAGGAGCCAGCTGTGCAGCAGGGTACCAGCAGAAGTGCAAAGCAGGCAGTAACCCCACTGAGAGTGGTTTGTGTCACTGTTCCTTCATGACCCAGAAGTAGGAGGGGTTAAGTTGGGAAATTTTCCTTGTTTGAACCAGGATAACAAGTTCTTTTTTTTTTTTGTCTCTAGGCAAAAAGAAAAGATGAAGAAGCTCTGTAAATCGAAAGGGGTGAATGAGAGGCTCCTGTTCCATGGCACAAGTCCATCCCATGTGTCTGCCATCTGTGAGCAGAACTTTGACTGGAGACTCTGTGGGACTCATGGGACAATGTATGGAAAAGGTACAACAGCAGAAGGGTGTAGGAGCTGTAGCAGCAGGGACTGCAGACCCCAGCCAGGCTGGGGGATGTGGGTGCGAAGTGACTGATGGTTCTTGACCCATGTACTCCTGCCTTTAGTCCACTCTCAACTGTGTACATCTGCATTGCTTCAGGTAGCACCCACAGCAATCCCATTCCTCTCTTTGCCTCAGGTACCTGCTCTTGGACAGGTGGGACTGGGAGGTTCATGGTGAAATGTGGACTGGAGTATGTCGGTACTTTACAATAAGCCAACGTGGGATCACCTGGCAAGCTCGTTCCCAACAATGTAGGGCTAGCTGGAGTTGTTGAATTGCTGGCTGCCAAAGTGCTGTTAGCACGTGTTTGTCCCTGGGCTGGTGTATTGTCTGACCTGGGGCTTTTTCTGCTCCCTAGGAAGCTACTTTGCCAGAGATGCCAGCTATTCCCATGACTACTGCTCCTCTCGCCATGGGCGCTACAAAATGTTCGTAGCTCAGGTTCTTGTTGGAGACTTTGTGCAGGGGAACCCTGAGTACTGTCGCCCTCCACCCAGAGGCAAATATTCAAACAGACTTTATGACAGCTGTGTGGATGACCCGACAGACCCTTCCATCTTTGTCATCTTTGAGAAGCAACAAATTTATCCTGCCTATATCTTGGAGTACAGAACTGAGACCAGCTGGCCTCAATGCGTGGTCCTGTAATGAATGGTGGAATGTCCTTTGAATTCACACTGAATAAATTACTCTTCAGTACATCTTTTAAAATGTTTGTTCAATTTCAGTTGTAGCTTTAGAACATTTTGTAATGCAGTGGGCCAGTATCAATCCCCTGATGATTTTGGGGGCATAGATTTTTGTTAGGGGCTATTCTTTCCCCAGACGCAGCGCTAAGCTTTAGCATTCACTGTATCTCTGGCCTGGAATGGGGATGTACCTGCCTTGCATACTGTGATGCAGTGACACCTGCTGAGTTAAAATTACCTTGATCCACTGATATGGTCACCTAGGGTTGATTCCTACCTGTGATAGTGCTGATCTGCCAAAGGGAGGCTGGGCAGGGAATGTGGAAGAAGGAAAAGTGAAAGTGCCTACATCATGGTGCTCAAGAGAGGAGTCATGGCCTGTCTTTCAAGTAAGTGGCAGGAAGCTCCTGCATCCTGAAGGCTTTGTTTGAATGCTGGCAAAGAACTTTGCTTTGTTTCCTGGTCACATTGCTGATGACATCTCTTCTTACCTTGTTCTGTTATGTCAAATCTGCATGTCTCTGTGACACTCCTTCCTCTGTCCCCACTGGATTTAGATCAAGAACAGCAGGAATATGGCAGCTGCTGAAGTTAGATCCCCACCATACCATGACACCAGTGGGGAAGTCCACAGGAGGCTGGATTATGGCACACAGCAGTGTCCCACCAGGGCTGTGGAGCCAGCTCCTGCAGCAGTGAGTGGTGAGACACAGGGGCTTTGTGAGGGCTGGCTGCTGGCACGGCCACCTCATTCCCACCCTGCAGGCTGACACTGGTGGGGGCTGTTTTGGATTACCCTGCTGCTGCTTGGGACTTCTGATGATGAAGAAGTGCCCCAATGATTTGTACTCCAGCTAGGATGGACAGTGGGGAAAGCTTGAATTATGGTCATAGTACTTGAAACTTGGTGGATAATGTGATAACATTTGGGATGACTGATAGCATGGAAAAATTCTGAAATGAATGGTTTATTTTTAAACAGTCGTGATGTATAAGTTGTAATTCAGCAGAGCAGTCACAAGTGGTTCACTTGTGTGTGCCATAGCTGGGAGGAACCAAGAGGAGGGCTGTGTGTAGGATCTCATCAGCTTTCCTAAAGCTGCTCTCTTCCAGCACAATCGGTGCCTTTAGAAAATTTGGAAAGACAGCTGACTGCATTAAGTCCCTAAGCTGCACTAATTCATGCACTTCTGTGTCTCACTGTTGTTGCAGAAGCCTAAAGGTTGTTCTTTTGCAAATTAGTGATCTAGTCTTGTCAATCACAGGTGAGCAGAGAACTTTCCATGCAGTCAGGAAGTAAAAATGAAAGTCACTTAAAGTGACTTAGAGCAGATGGGAAGGGACTAAACAGTGACCATTTTAAGCTGTCACTCTGCATTGGTCCTTGCAACATTCCACAGATTTCCTCCATGGCTTCATTAGCTTAAGGGGGCTTGGATGTGCAGCCTTTGGGCAGGACAGGCGCTGGGAGATGGAGGGTTTGGGAAGAGTTTTGCTATTATACAAAGTACTCTGTGCAATGATGCCCATGTATAAATCATCTTCACCCCTTCTTCTCCTCCATGACAGAAGAAACCACCCATCATGTGGGAGAAAACTGTTTCCAGCAAGGTGGGCTTCAGAGTATGATTGCCAAATTGATCAGGGGCAGGAGAAGGTAAGGAAGAGCCTGCAGAGAAGCAGACCAACCACAGGAAAAGGGGGGGTTGTTGATCTAAAAAATAGGAAACCAGGCAGAGAACAGAGGACAGGTGCAAACACGCACTGTTTGGAAGAAAATTACATTTTCCAGTAAGTCAAAACTATTTCTGACTGCAGGGAGAGTTTCTCACAGCCTCCAGCTGCCTCCAGAATTAGGTGCTGGGTGTTAAATTGAGAAGATCAGGCAGGATCTGGTGTGAGCAGCTGTAACAGTGTGCAGTGGTGTGGCACTGCTGTGGGCTCTGCGGGTGCTGGAGTACTGCATCTGACATGGAAGTCCTCCTTGAGGAGCCCATGCTCTTTCAGGGTCACCCTCTTCAACTCTCCCTTTGTGCCACTGCCCAAAGGAGCAGCCCTGCCTCCAGGTGCGTGCTGCTGCTGTTTACCCCATGGCACGGCTGGATGGTGGGGAGCAGATGTAGGGCATTCACCTGCTTGGAAACTGACCTAGCCCATACCCCCACAAAATCCAAATGCAAAATGTGGTGTTTAGCATGAGAGATTTCCAGATCAGCTTGTGTCGACACCAACAAAGAGCTGAGCAGGCTGCAGCATGATTTTTAACTGGCATTAGATGATCCTGAACTTTGAGCCATGCAGATATGGGAATCTAAAGCTAAAAGACTCGGGAATATTTCAGCCAGTGAGGCACTGAGAGCAGAAGCTGCTAGTAAAAGTGAAAAGCAACTTAATCTATGAATACTTTTTCATGGGGCTTTTGTTCAGTATCATAAATTTGCTAAAGCTTCTTCGCAACCTTAACCTCTGTCTGCCTCTGGAGTACTTGGGTGCCTTCAAATTACTGAGCAGAAAGCATTCCTCATCAACCTTTTAGATGAGAAATGCTTGCAAACCATCAGCAACATGTGTGCCAGTTGACAGGCACCAAGCATGGATCTACTGGCTATTCATTCACATTTTTTTCCCCTGAAAAAAAAAAAAAGATCTTGAGAAAGGGTTGAATTGTTTCTGACTCATGCATATGACAGTTTCACAGTCACCAAGATGGTGATGGAAAAGGTCTAGCCTGAGGAACACTGATTTCTGAGGGGTTTGCTTCTTCCTGTGTCAGCCAGACTGCCATGGGATGGGCAGGTGCTGGAGTGGGCTTGCTCTGCAGCAGCAGCCTCTTTATCATCTCCTGGACAGGCTGCTGTGGGCATCAGCAGCTTCTCTGGTAATTTCTTTAGCACTTACTTTTCAGGAACCAGCAGCAATGCAGAAAGATCAATGGATGCATTTTGTACTCGTATAAATAATGTATTTATTCTATGTGTTCAAATGTACTGTCTTTGTCTCTGCTTGCAAAGATGTTAGCTCAAGTGATCTTTTCATCATAATATATTTCTATTTGATTTTATTGTGGTTCTCTTCACAGCATCCTTAGCTTCAACACAGTTGGTTACATATTCATGCAACTGGTCTAGGCTTTCTATAAAATAACACCTCAGCAAGTTTTCAGGCTTACTTTTCATTTATTGGTGCCGAGTTTGACTTCTCAGCATTTTTAAGAAACCTTTTTAACAATTTTGACAGAATTTATTACAGGATGATTAAACTGCAGAAACCTAATGCTTGATTGAACATGCTGAATGACATGTTATTTTCCAAAACATTCAAACTGTTAAAAATCAACCTGAGCCCCATAACCTGGCATGACCACTGTATGGGTGCCAGGGGAAGAAAACACAGATATTGTTCTTGGCATGACATGCTCAACAATTGCATTATTTAACAAAGCTGTTTCTAGATTGAGGGAATAATGAACCCAGATCACTGTGGCAGTGATGGGGGCTGAGGGGCTGGGGAAGGGCAGGAGTCTTTAGTTAGGGGCCTGTAGGAGACAGGTCTCAGGCAACAGCTTTTTCTGGTTGTTCCTGTTCTTTTTCAGGGCCTGTTGTCTGGCATGTTGAGTCGTAGGCATGATTTCCCAGAGCAACTCAAACTGTCTTTACAGGGCTACTTTTACATCTAGCTTGCAAATAGGAGCAATAGGGAAGACTGACCTGGTTCTTACCCATCTGTTCTTAATAAGCTTAGATTTCCCTTCCAGATGGTTTACAGCCATGTCAGAGGGCCCATTAATCGGTGTGCCAGTTTTCAACTGAGAAATACTTGGGAAATGTCTACACGTGATATCCCCACCACTGGAGGAAGCTTTTTCTTTACGCACTCCCAAGGAGAAGTTTTATTTCAGTGTGTGTTCTGTAAATAATTTTTCTTGGTCTGTATCTTCAACTTTGGTTTCCTTAACTGTATTTTGTTTTCAATATCGTTTTCCATTTACTAAGTCCAAAGGAGGTGTTGGAAGTCACATTGGTTTCTGCTTAAACAATTTGTGCACCCTTTCATTCTTGCTTCTTGCAGGCTCTTTCTGACTGCATTTTGCAGGTAGATCCTTGCAATGTCCAGTTTGCTTTTCTCTTAAAAATTCCTGCAGGTTTATGGGGCTTTTTTTACTATCTTCTGTAGCATCCATCTCAAGCTGTGATCCATTCTGCTGTCTTGAAAGCCAGGTGACCTTTGTTTTGTTTTTCAGCTCAAGCAAGTCCTTCTAAGAGTCTTTTTTTAAATCCTTTTTCCTCTTTGATCCTCATACAATCTGGCCTCATTTAAGCAGTGACACAACCTCTGCCTTCACATAACTTATTTGACTGAAGGTCCTCACATCTATCTTAATGTCTTTTAAAAATCCTGGTAATTTGTTTGTTTGTTTGTTTTGTGGGGTAGGTTGGTAGGTTGGTTGGTTGGTTGGTTGGCTTGGTTGGGTTTTTTTCACTGAGCAAGTCAAATTCCTTGCTAACAGAATGTCCTCTGTACATTTCCTTAGTCAGAAATGTGATTAATTTCACTACATGAAGCTGCTGGCTACTGACTAAACCTAAACTTTGTGACAGTGCTATCAAAATACAGTTTTCCTATCAGGATCTTCTCCACCTGCTGCTATATCTGAACAGTCTGAGTAGCTCCATGAGTCCTGATCACTTTTCTTTTCCTTCCCGGATTGACCTTCAGATTGTTTTCCTTTTGTTCCCCTCAACTTTCAGTTCTACTTATTCCTGTTAACATGTGGCATCCAGGCAGTTTCTGAGCTGAAACATAATTAATGACACTAATAAGTAATGCAAAAGCTTCATTACATAACTGGGAAGACAACTTGCAGGACTCTTCTCTATCTGAATGCCATCAACTGACATAAAAATTAACATAATCCTCTCAGGACTGTGAATTCAAGGTGATTGTGAAAGTTGTTGTTCATCAAGAGAAGCAGCTCCTTGCAGTGGCATGAGTTACATGGCCTGGATAGCCAGGTGACCTATTTCCACACTTGTGGAGGTTTTATTTGGGAACTTATAAATTTAAAAAAATTGCCTTTTTATTAGACAAATTCAGAAGTAATGACTTCTACAGGTAAAACATGGATAACAACCAAATAATATTATTGTGAACTCACCAGGCTCAGGTGCCTGCTCAGTGCCTATTCTGTGGGCTGGCACACTCAGAGGGCAGAAAATGGCATGCCTGGGTTTGAGCTCAAGCAAAAAGAAAATCCAAACCTTTTAGGACTTGTTTTCTTCCCTGAGGATTTGGAAGCTGGACAATTTTCTGGGCTGTGAAATGATGACAACAGTCCAGGAATTCCTGCAGAGTTTGGGTTTCCCTCTCAAGACTACTGTTAAGCAAACTTCCAGAAGCTGATAATCTTTTTCTTCTCCCTCCCTGTCCATGTGTTCTTTGCATGTCTTCTGCCTTGCCTCAGAATGTCCCCACATGCATTTTGATGTATTCTGCAGTGTCTCTCAATTTTCCTTGTATCACTCATGAAAGGACCGTCAGAGGTTGAGGCCTGAATGTTGTTTATTTTCTTAACCAAACCAGAGCCTTTCAAAAATTCTTTAAGTTTTTTTTTAATATGCTGTGTGTGCATCTATGAGGAGAGTGTTCTTTCCTTTTGGAAATCCTAACTTACAGCAGAGAACAGTGCCAGAAAGCTCTCCTGTGTGCTGACAATTGGACAATTTTGAGAGCTGTGGTGGTGTTCTCTAATCCTGCCTGGAAGGGCTGAGGGAAAGGCAGCAAGCACCACAGATTGCAGAGATGGATGGGACTCTGGGGATGCACCACCCCACCAGTCCCCAGCCGTGTGTGCTGTGATGAGGAGGGAGCAGTGTCCAGGAAACAGCTTCTGATGGGAGGTGAGGTTCAGCTGGAATGCACTGGGAAACTCTGAGTCGTAGGCAATTACACCTAGTTAGCAAATAAAATGCTGTTCTGCAGGTCCTCTAAGCCAAATTTCTTTTTCTGATGGTTAATTCCTTTTTGGTTTATTTTGTTTTTTGTTTTTTTTTTTCCCCCCTATTTTCCAAACTACTGTGCTCCTACTTTAACCTCTACACAGTCACAGAAGGCAATTCAGGCTGACCAGACTGACACACTCCAGTTTCAAGCAGATTATTGGTAGTGTGAGATCAACTTCAAAGGTGAGGTGTCTGTTTGCTTGAGGTCTAATGCTACAGCAGCACGGAGGGGAGTGTGGGGAGAAGGGGATTCTCCACTAAGCAGACACAAGGAAAAGTGCAGATGTTGGTGCAAGGAAGGACACAGCCCGAGCAGAGGGAAATGTACGGGACGGGGGCTGAGGGCGGGCTGGGGAAGCCGCTGAACGTGGCTGCAGGACTGACTGTGCCAGCTCTCTTGAGCTTTTGGTCCGAATATATCCAAGAAGCAAAGTGCTCCTTTAAACACGGCAAAACAAGGTGACGATCAGGTCTTCAGCTGTCAGACAGGTCTTCATGTGTGTGTTCAGCGTCACTGCGATTGACACTGAAAGTGGAGATGGCACATGATACAGGGAGAATACCAACTCAGCGTGCCCCAAAAAGAAGGTGAGCCGAACTTCCCGGGCGCAGAAGGAGTCCATGGAGCGCTGTCAGGACGTTTCCCGGAGCCGTCAGCCCCTGCCAGAGCCGTGTGGCCGTCCCTAGGTGGCGGTGCCCGCCCGCCCCGGGAGCTCTGCCGGGCGGGCAGGCCCGAGGGGCCGGGCCGGCTCCGGAGCCCTGCGGCGGGGGG
>VYXF01010822.1:161360-227339 GCA_013397295.1 Polioptila caerulea | reverse complement strand
GGCGGCTGAGGGCCAGCGGGGCCCGGCCGGGCAGCAGCGCGGGATCCGCGGGGTCCCGTCCCTAACGGGCAGCCGGCTCAGCGCCCCCTCCCCTGAAAGCCCCGTGTTCATCGCTGCTGCTGGGCACGGGGTGCGGATCAGCGCCGAGCGGGGCCCACGGCGGGCAGAGCTGCTGCCGGGGCTGTGTGAGGCGCGGCGCGCTGCAGAACACACCGGAGGGCCGCACGGTTACTGCGAATGCTTTTGGCGCTGCCAGAACCTCATCCGCCTCCTTCATTGCCCGTGTCCATCGTTCTGCACTGTCTGTCCGTCACTGACGCCGTGGGCAGGATGGAAAGCTGCTGGATGGGCACAACCCCCGGGCTGAATACAGAAAGCAAGTGAACATCTCCTCATGCCCAGTGCCAGTCACTCCCTCCCTGCTCTTCTTACCCCAAAATGTAGGAAAGACTGTATCATATCAAGACAAGAGGTGTACCAGAGCCTGTCCCTATCTCACTGGATGATAGAGGTGCCCAAGCAAAATTGGAACCACAAGGCAAACATGTAGCAATGCTTTTCCAAACTGTTCTGCCTGCCTGCAGCAAATTTTGGCTTGGAGATCTCCTGCACTAGAGTTGGTGTCTATATATGTAATAACCCTGGATGTGTTTTTCTTTCAGTAATTATTCCATCACTTTTTAAATCTGTATAAAATTTTAGCTTCCGCAACATCTTGTAGGAAATATTCCCACAGCTGAACGGGATATTGCTTGAGGGAGGCTCTCCTTTGCCTTGCTTTGAACTTAGCACCTGCTAGCTTTGTTTAATAAAAGGGGTGCAGATATTCCCCAGTGCTTTCTTCATCACTTCACACATTTTTGCATTTTTTTCTGATTTTCCTCAATGCTCCCAGGAAACACAGCTCTGAAAACAGGCTGCCTTTACAGATGGCTTGGGAATTCGTTGAAAACTCATTTTAATTTGAAAGTTCTGGTGTGTGAGAAGAGCTCACTTTCTGCATACTTCTGCTGAAAAACTAATCCCAGAAAATCACCTGCTTTTCCCATCAAAACTGTCAAACCAGGAGCCATCGCCATCTATAAGCTCACTTGGAAATAGCTCCAGAGTCTGGATTTGCACTTTCTTCTTCTGGGGAACCTCTATTCCACCTCTGAGGGCAGTCGGGGGGGGGTGAAGGGCATCAGGGAGCAGGGAGGGTGGCTCTGTGGGGGTGAAGGGAGGTGACATGCAAAAGTAATCAGATGGCACTTCTGTCACCAGCAGTCCTTGGTGGGGGGATACAGAGAGAAGAGATGGACATGAGAGACACCCTCCAACCTGCTGGGGTCCAGGCACTGGCAAAGGGTGCCTAGTGACAGGACAAGGGATGATGGCTTTAAACTGAAAGAGGGTAAGCTTAAATTAGATGTTAGGATGAGATTCTTCCCTGTAAGGGTGATGGGGCACTGGAATAGGATGCCCAGAGAAACTGTGGATGCTCCATCCCTGGAAGTGTTCAAGGCCAGATTGAACAGAGCTTTGAGCAGTGTGTGGAAGGAGCTTTTGCTCATGACAGGAGGTTTGGACNCTGTGGATGCTCCATCCCTGGAAGTGTTCAAGGCCAGATTGAACAGAGCTTTGAGCAGTGTGTGGAAGGAGCTTTTGCTCATGACAGGATGTTTGGACTGAGATGATCTTTAAGGTTCCTTCCAACCCAAATTATTCTTTGATTCTAAAATTCCATGACACACATCAGAGGCATTTTGATACAGCTCAGAGTGGTTTAAGTCACTGGCTTTTCCCTGTCACTTGTATAGATGCTAAATCCAGCCTGTCTGTGACACCTATGTGGCCCAAAGCCAACTGCTAACAAATATCTCTCTCCTTTGTCCAGAACAAGGTGCTGCCCCTATAACTTGTGCAGATGTGGTACCACAGTTTCAGATTCATCTTCACTCTTCTGAATTTCAAGTGGATTCACGGAAATACGAGAGAGACTTCAAAGGTAAAAAAGTCTGTACTTACCTCTTGACATACTAATGGGAGAACTAACTGTCATGCAGCTTCTTTTCCAAAATGCCATTGAAAATCCTTTTTTGCTTGAATGTGAAGGCAATGAGGGAACTTTTCGTCGAGGACAGGCAGCATCTATTAACGCTGGAAGAAGGGAAGGGGGAGGAAGTGAAACATGAAATAAAGAGAATGGAAGCAGTTTTTGTGAACTAATCAAAACTGGTGGCTCGGGTCTAAGTAGAGACTTTTAAAAGTAATGTCTCTGTCTCCTTGATATTGCAACATGCTGAGCTTAGATGGTAAATATGGGAACCTTCCTATATGTTTGTAACTCAGATATAGAGGGCTGAAATGAGGACACAAGTGTGTAGGAGGGAATGATACTGGATAATTCAAGATCGATATGGTGTCCCTCTTGTGCACACACGTTGTGGGTGGTTGTTGTGTGTATTGTAATTTGACTCTCTAAATGAATTCATTTTATCCTGGTGGACAGTGAGTGTAACATGCTTGTGATTCTGCTTTTCCTTGGGTGTGACTGTACCTTGCAGTCAGGCCTTCTGCAAGCAGAAACCCTCCCTCCTTACCCTCCAACCCCCCCAGACTGTTATGACCATTGCCATAAGGGAGAGGAACAGGGGAAGGAAAAAGTTCAGGAGCATAGTAGTTTAAACCAATTATGAACTGTATATGAGTTTCTCTGGTACATACACATCCTGTCCAGAGCTTAAAATGAAATTGTGTGCAATGATAATTGCTCCTGATATGTTATATTTGAAGGCTGTAAGCTGTGGAAGGCAGCCTTGATTAAAACATTAAAAAGTAGGTATGTCATTTTGATGTCTAGAGGAGATGGTGTGCATCGCCCTATAGTATCTTCCAAAAGTAGTCCAAGGGAGAAGGAGGTAGGTAGGATGTCTCCTCCTCAGGTCTGGGGCTGGAAGAAGCACATGGCTTCTCTGGTGGCCCTGTTCAACAGCTGGAAATAAAGAGAAGTTTATTCAAGGCATGTGAGCTGTAAGCAGGCCAGGGAATCAGTGCTCAGACAGTGATCAAGCACAGCCTCAGCAGCTCCTTCTGGCTTTTATCTTCTGGTAGCTCTGCTGTTGTGAGTGAGTGTGTGGGGTTCTTATCCTTACGTCTTCCCTGGTGACAAAGCTGAGCCTGAGTCATCCAGCATAATCTGGGCACGTCACTGCATGGGAGCTGGTGAATCTGGCAGTCACTGGGGAGACTGCCAGGCTCCTGGGGCCTCTGCAGGCTCTGGGCTTCCCCAGCCTCTGGAACATCATGTGGTGCTGCTGTCTGGTGGGCAGCATCAGCTGCCAGGTGGTGAGGAGAGGCAGGAATTTTCCTGAGCATCTCTGCCAAGCAGCAAAACACTGAGAGCACCTGGGATTGGGATTGAAATACAAGGTGCTATGCCACATCAGTGGAAAACAGAAAAGATGTCATGTGGGTAAGGCTGAGTCTAGAGGCCTGGAGAGGGACTTTGCAGCTCAAAGAGGCCTGGTTTTGTCATAGGCATTTACACCATTATAAGGGGATCCTAATATTTGCTCTGTATCACCACTTGGAGTGAAGCACTGTTAAAAAGATGTCCACAAACCTCCCCAAAACTTTCACCAGCTCTTCAGGTGCCTGCAAGTATTTTCCCTGTGCTATCATTACAAGATCACTGGGGAGAGGGTCTCTTCTTTCAATATCACAAGAAGACCTTGTGCTGGTTGGAAGTCAGATCAGCAACCCTCTAAGGCTTGGTGGCTTTGGAGACAGATTCTATGTGAAGGGAAGAAAACATGAAGTTGGGATAATCAGGCAATCACCACAGCATGAAAAGGCTGCACAGATACCTCCTTACTGAATGCAAAATGCCTGAAGCAGAGGCAGCAGGGAACAGAGTAGGGGCTGGATGTAGGAGAAACACAGGAGGCTAATCCCACTGTATTTCACAATGACATCTGCTCTCCTGGGCAGCATTCCCAGGGAACAAAAACTTCCTTTCTCATTCTTAGTGCATTTATCTTCTCCTTCAAAAAATGCTTCAGAGACACCTGAATCTTCATTCTGTGATAAAAATCTGCAGAAGTGCTAGCACTGCAGTAAGTGGCAGTAGGAAACAGAACAAGAATAGATATGGGGTGTTGTGCTCATTATTTTCCTGACTGTGGCAAATAATGTGTGTTTATTGAGTCCTCTCCTGCTTCAGAGTGACTCATTGATCTGCTGATGTAGACTGGGTGCAGGTAGGCTGGCTGGTGGGTTTGTGTGACAGTGACAGCGTTGGCAGGCTGTCACTGTGGCAGGCATGCTGTGAGGGGAGTGCACTGAGGAGACATCCCAGCGGCCTGGGGACTGCCAGGGCAGCTTCCCACTTTCTGCTGACAAGTTACATGGCTGGGATTGTTCAAAGAAGTCTGATGGAGATGGAAAAACACCAAAAAGGGGTTTCTATAGTTGTGTTTTCTATTCTATTAAAGCTGGTACTGGTGACAAGGTGGAAGAGCAGGTCCAGCTGAGGCATGCATAGCCACAGATCTTGGAGAAGGCAATTTTGGTTTGCTGTACAGCCCGCTGATGAGCTGGGAAGATCAGAGAATAAGATTGACATCCTGTTTTTTGGATGCTGTAGCCTAGAGCAGGTGGAAGAGTGGAACTGAAAAAGCAGAGATATGAGTTAGGGGAAATTTGTGCAGTGCTGTTGTAACTGGGATGGGTGGAGACTTACAACAGTCAAGAAAAGTAAAAGTGAAGAAAATTAATGTTCTGGTGGGACCAAAAGCAGATGATAATCTACTGTGGTTTAGGTGATCTTTTCCTTCTCTGATTCCTCTCTCAGTTCAGGAAAGGGATAATTTTAATAATTTCTTAGGGTCTCAATAGACCTTGTGTGAACAATTTTTGCCATGACATTTTCTTTTTATTTTTTTGGCCTGAAGAGGCCAGTATGGCCTGACTGTGGTAAGGGGAGGTAATGCAGGGATCATGCTTGAAGAGCTGTTGATAATTTCTTTAGATAGGTCTAGGTTATGTTCTTGTTAGACATGTTTATAAGCATGTCACCAAGCAAGGAAGGAAAAGTTAGCACTCAGCTGAAAGCCCAATGTGATGCATCTTGCTGCAGAGCTGCACACTTGTAGCTTGCATTAGTAAGAGAGAACAGTTTATATAGAATATAAAGACAAAAGTTTTCTGAGGCAGTCCCTGACACATGAGCAGGAGACTCTCTTGTGGAAATCCATTGAGTTTGTTAATCTTGGTCAAACTTGTTTCAAACAGTCAAGCAGGTGCTCCTTCACATACATCATGTTTCCTTTAGACTGGGACCATCCAGCGCTGCCTGGAATAGGATATGAGAGAAATAAATATCTCTTCACACCTGCACACTAGATTGGGAAAAGTTGTAGTCTGTAACAGCATCAAGTAAATCTAAAATACATACCTGTGTCCCGGAACAGGTTTTGTTAATTTGCATGTTACTCCACAATCTGTACCTACAAGAGTGACGAGGTTGTAGGGGACACAGTTTTGTCCATTCACACCATGGTCCTGTGTATCTAAATGGCCAGTGCACAGAAATGTTTGTTTATCCATTGTACCTGTAGTTTGACCTAAATGACAGCTGATGATCTGGAGGCTGAGTCTCAGTACTCACTATTCACAGGACTGTTTCTCCTTTAAAACTCAGTCTTGCTCTTGAATTTCAAATCAAAGCATGAGCTTTGAGAGACCATCACCTCATTTAGTATTGCTATAATAAGGTTTAGGTCTTGTGTGTTTTTGAAACATCAGGCAGAGTGATTATAAATAAAGTTGCTTTGATGACTCACTACAGTAACACCAGGGCTTGTCTGTGAGGATGAGTCAGTGCACAAGAAAGATAAATGTGCACTTGATACAGAACAACAATTTCACCTTCTCTTTTCCAGCTGGACACCTGTTCTGAAATCCCAGTGTCATTGCACAGCTTTGCTTCAGATTGCTCAGGATTGCAGATGTTCTCTGGGCAGAAGAAATGTGCTCCTCAGAGTCCAATACCTCCTTTGTATTAATCAAAAAGTTCTCAGAGGAGAAATTTAGAGCATGCTGGAACAGAAGGGAGAGTGAGGGAAGGACCATGAAAAAATGAGAGGGCTTTGAAAAATCCCAGGCCACCATTGCACCGCAGTGGGTGTTGGCCAGGTCCTTTGGGAGTGACCAGGGAGGTACAACCAAAAGTGCTGTAACGCCTTGGTCTGCCTTGCACCAACTCTTTTCCCAGCCAGTAGCAAATAGAGGCAAATTGAAAACCTGCTTCAGCAGACAAGGATTACAGAATCCGCAGGGCCTGGCGGACTCGAAGGCTGGCGCTGGCGATATTTGCAGCTGTTTGTATCCACTTTACTTGGTTCCCCTGGGTGGCAGCGGAGCGGTGCAGACGCTGGCTGGGCCCCATGCCGTTCTTGCAGCGTGTGGGTGGCTCCCCCTTGGCAGAAGGCAAAGCCTCTCCCGCGCAGCCCCGGATCCCAGGCGCATTCCTCGGGAGCCGGCTGCTCCGATTCTCTGATTTACGATGGAAAAAGAACCAAATCCAAAAGTGGGAGGGGACATGAAGAAAAGGGGTTGGGTCCCTGTGGAATTCGATCTGGGTTTGTAGAAAATTTATGTTTTAAATTTAGGAAATTTTAGGAAAACCTAGCAACTGGGAAGATTTTTATTATAATGATGTCTATTATAAACCTGGGGTTTAAACTTGGGGTGCATTCAAATTTTGTTTTGTAAGTCTGTTTTTATATAAGCCATTTTTTAAAATATCAGATTCTGTGACCTTTTTTAGGAAAAAAAACCAGCAAACCATTTTAAATTCAAGTTGTACATACCCTCCGTGTTGGTAGAACAACATGAGGTGGGGGAATGTTTTCTTTACTGTTTGGCTTCTTGCAACCGTAATGTTCTCATTCATGATGGGGAAGGCCAGAAATGTTTTTTTTTTTTAATTAAATCTGAGAGGTTGATTAACCACAGCCAGAGGAGTGAGTGGACTGTTTCCCCAGGGTATGCAAGACCTACATTTGATCTTTTCCTTGAACTGAACCTAAAGCTGCCTGTTTTGGGTACCTATCACTATTCTTTCACAAATGGAGAGAGAACAGGACAGGACCACTTGGGCTCAAGGGAAGTAACCAGAGATGCTAGTCCAGATCTGAAGTTTTCCAAGGAACAAAACAGCACCAAAACAGAATGCTTCTGGAAAAAAAGAAGTGGTTCCAGTTGGCATGAGCATTTTCTACGAATTCAGAAAAAGTGTTTAGTCAAAACCCTAGTGGGTTTACTCTTTGTTTTGTAGGTGTAATGTGTAGTTTTACACATTTCCTTGTGTCTAACTTGGTCACAGTTGAACAGAGCATTATAAATTAGTAGATAGGTTTGATTTAAAGGCCAGTGATGGGATAGGTATAACTGGTCAAATTAATTTTACCCCTCTGATAGAGAGAGGAACTGAAAATGTTTCAATACATCCAAACGAGTGACCCCTTCAGTTCTTCTCTGAGAACAGATACACTGCATTTGTAGAAACTGTGGTGTGCTTGCTGACCAGTGTTTTGTCAGAAAAACTATGGTCTGAGACCAAAACTTAGTGTTATTGCTATTGAGACTTAGAGTTCAGGGCTGCAGAAGAGCATGAGAGAGCAATATTTGACCTGTGATCTATTTTCTTTATCCCTGGATGAGATGTGAGTAGCATCTAGCATATTCTTTTAATTCTCTTCTTCCACAATCTTGTTTATCTGCTTTAGGTCCTGTTGTACCAGCAAAGTTTTTTTAAAATATATCTAAAGCACAGGATTTTCATGTAGGTAGAGAGAGCACATGGAAAAGAGAAGCCTAGCCAGGATGTGAATTAGTGGCTCCTGTTCCACAGTATGAATCCATCTGATATGCCTGCTGTCTATAAGCAGAATTTTGACTGGAGGATCTCTGTGAGACTCATTGGAGTTTATAGAAAAGCTACAAGGGCGTGGGCTGTGGCTCCATCAAAATTCCTGGGTGGTTTCCAGAGTGCAGGGAAAATGCTGTGCTTCCTGCTGTGTGGGTCTGATCCTAGATCTTTTGTAAGCAGTAAGGCAACAAAATTCAATGATGAAAGCTACTAGATCAGCCCCATGTGTAGATGCCTTAAAACAAAACAGAAGCAAGTTTCTCAAAGCAGAAACACCTGGCAAGGATGGTTTTGGAGCTACCTGGGAAGGAAAGAGAAGAAGGTGCTTGTTGAAGAGTTGACTGTAAAATGCTGATAATGGGTATTTGTTACTTTGGTTAGGCTCTTTCTTATCCATGTTTTTTATTGATTCTTAGGAAGCTGCTTTGCTAGAGATGCCACTTGTTCACATCAGCGCTGTCCCTCCAGCACAGACCACCACAATGTGTTTGTAAGTGAAGTTCTTGTTGGAGATTTTGTTCAGGGAAACCATGACTACTATTGCCTTCCAACCAGGTCTGAAATTTCAAACAGACTTTTGAACAGCTGTGTAGATAATGAAAAAATCCTTCCATCTTTGTCATCTTTGAGAAGCACGAGATTTACCTGGCATATATCTTGGAGGATACACATTCATCCTGATAGAGGTGATGTCTGAGGTAACAATGTCTTGCCTGTAAAAAACACTTCAAGGTTCACCTTTTTTTTAACTCAGTGTTGCATATAAGAACCTAATATCTGACATTCAACTACATTGCAGCTGTTTCACTTACAGGAAGGAAACTTAAGTATAACTTATGGGAGGCTGGGTTTACCATGAGAGTTGTTTTCCTTCTAAACAGGCTGGTAGTGGTTAAATCTTAATAAATAATATAACCATCACAACGTGGTGATGATTTGGATACAAGCGCAATATAGATTTAAATGTGCCTTGTGGTTAATTTCTAAAACTAATTGCTTCCATGTAAAGTATGGTACATAAGTAGATGTTTTTTAGGACATACTTGGTGAAATGAATATAGAAATGGGGAAAATGGAGTATAAAAAGCATGTTTGAGGGGTGACTCTCTGGACTTGTTTTTCCATGGAGAGAAGATCATCAGCATCTTGTCAGTGTAAGAAAAGTAGACAATAGGCTCTGAGCTGTTTTTGTCCTGTGGTTTGGCTGCTTTGAATTTTGTGGCAAGAAAAGGCTTTTAGATCATATCCTAAAGGACTGTTACATCATGTTCCCTAATTTCTCTGCTGGTCCTATTTGGTTATCTTGCAATAAGAATCATAAGGGCTTCGGTTCAGATGGAAAAAAATATTCCTGGATAACAAAGAAGCAAATGATTCACTGGTCTTCCTCAGTTTGCCTTGGCTATTGATTGTGTCCTGAAGCCAGAATGATGAGACCCATCTTCACATAACCTGCCTGTGAGAACAGGGAGCTGCCACAGCCTGTACTGCAGTCCAGTCATCCCACAAATCAGAACAGCAGTAATCTCCTGCTCTTCTAGAAAGGAGTGAAGTTGTTATTTTGAGCTGTCAGTGCCCTCTTGAACTGCAGGCTGGGCTGGGATCTTACCTTAAGGTGCTTAGACAACCTTCCACCCAAAATTTGAAGGATGAGTACAAAACCTTCCTTGGATTCACAGGGATATTGTAGTGGGGTTCTGTCTGGTGTTGTGGCACAGGTGTGCAGCAGCCTGCTCTGTGCCTGGCCCTCCCGTGGAGAGGGCAGTGTTGGGATGTAAAACTGGATCTGCTGGGGAGCTCAGCTTCTTCTCACAGTGAGGGGAGAGCAAGTAATTTAGGACTGAGGTGAGAGCAAGTTCTCCTCTACTTGCCAGAGGGTCACTGTTTCATGAGCCCTGGTAGTGAAGGCTCATATATGCAAAGAACTCCCTTCATAGCTGCTCTGCTGTTAAACCTGATAACTCAGGATCCAGCCACCTCATTTTATGTTTTTCTGAAGGTGAGGAGGGACGTGTCTGTAGTTTAATTTCACAAAATGCTATTGCGTAGAGCATTTTGCATCTTTGAAAGTTCAAACAGTTCTTTGTTAATGAAGTGCTGGAGGGCTGAAGGTAGTATCTTGCTGTTTGCATCTTCCTTGCTGTCTGGCAAGCTTTCACAGAAGGGATATCACACCATTGGAGCACACGGTCAAGTGCCAAAGGGACTATCATAAATTTACTGCTCTATATTGATTCAATCATTGTGTGACAAAGGTAAGAAGTGACTTTGTAGTGGAGAAGGAAGTGGAGGTGGTAGACTTTGACCATAACTGGGGAATTACTACCTGCTGGGAATGCGTAGATGATACAGCTGGCTGCAGTGTATTTACTGGAAGAGGATTTGGTATCTGACAAGCAGGTAAGATGTTGTTTAACTGCCAGGAAAGCCTCATGTATCCCAAAATTATTACTTATTTACGCACCCCACAAATAACTCACCATGTCCCTATACACAAAGAAATTACTGTGATAAATGTAACTGTTTTCACTGCATGGGATTTATAACTCTCATTGGAAAAAATAGCTTTTGATTCCTGTAGGTCTAGGTAAGCTTTCTGCAGGTGTAGGAAAGGTTCATTAAAAATGCTCCAGTTTAATATTGGGGTCTCATATCATGGTGCCCCTTTTCTGGCGCTAAATATAGCTTGGAAGTTCAAAAAACACTTTAAAACAATTAATATTTCTGGAAAAAAAAAGAGAAAAAATAATAGAAATATGCTTAAGGAACCAGAAAGCAAAGCAGAAAGAGAAAGAGAACTGGTGGCCTTTATGTGGATTTCAGAATCCCCTTTTAACTCTTTGAATTGTCTTAAATTTTTTTGTAAAACATGCCTTGATCCTAAAGCCATACAATCAACACTCCTCTGGTCATCTTTTATAGTGAAGTGGCAGTCATAGCAAGATTAAGGTACTTTAATATTATCCCTTTTTAATTGCTATTCATTATCAAATATACTGTTTTTAAAACAGAATTGTAGCTCTGATCCATGTTTTTCTCTTGGATGGTGTTAACTGTTCAGGGTGAAATTAAGCTCCACCAGTTGAGTTTTGTACTTTAGATTAAAACAGGAAAGAGCAACACTAAATCCCCTCAAACCTTTGCCCTCTCAAAATTGCTAGCAGGTTAGAAAGCTGACTCAAATGTTGGGTTTGACCCAGAAAGCTGACTCAGGTGGAATTGCTGAAGGTCAAAGCCTTTGCCAGGATGCCACCTGCATGAACAGCACCAATTAGATGTTCTGTCTTGTGTGAATTACTCAACTCATTTGCTGGTATTAAAATGTAGGTGTTGAGATGGCTATCACTGATACCACCAGCGTGGGAAGTTCTTTGAATATAAAGGCTGGATCTGCAAAATTGAAATTTACAGCAGCAAATTTTAGATTTCCAACAACACTCCCTAGTTTTCAGGAAATAAGGAATCAAGTTTTTTAATGCTGAAAGTGAATAGGAAAAAAGTTCTCATGAAGCAGTCAGAAGCATTTATCTGTGTGGTTCCTTGACATTTATTATTTACAGTTGCTCCCCTCTGAGCACCTTGGAGACAACAGAAACCTAAATGTGAGCTGGACTCCGAGGTCTGAGGTACATCAAGCACATTCATAATTATGTCTTTGTGGCTGTTTTATACAAGTTTGCTTTGCCATCAGATACTGTAATGTGAGTATGAAACACCACCTATTCTCAGAAGGTACAGGGTGTGTAAAGACAAGCATCTAAGATAAGTAAGACAATCTAAATGTCAATATTTAGAAAATACATCTCCATCAAATGCACCAAAATAATATTGTTCTTTAAAGTGCACCCCTCAGTCTCTACTGTTGTTCAGGTTGGTTAATTATTCAGAAATCCTTGAATAGACCTTCCATAGACCAGGGGCTGAGATTCAGCTGAACATTGCACAGAAAGGAGTGCAGGGTCTAAACAAATTTCAAATGCTTTTAGTATAACAAGGATCTCATCATGCTTTGTTTCCTTTGGTACATACTTGAAATTTTCTTTCTTATCCCACTGGTTCCAGTAAGCCTCTGTGTTCTTGGTGTGAATATTCTCTGTACCCTGTTTATTTCTTGTATGGTTGTCTTTACACAGCTTTTACTGCATCAGAGTTGTTATCAGGAGGAAAGAGAAGGATATTTCAACACACACTAAAATTAGTGTTAGGTTTTTTTCAAATTTGAACATATTTCAAAGACACTGCAATTTACTAAATTACTATGAGCTAATTCTAAAAAATTTTTATTTGAATGAATTCTGGAACTACTTTAGTTTTATAGTAGCATACTATGAACACTAAGTACATAAGCATGTGAAATTCTTCAGCCCTGACAGGACAACCCTTTTAGCTGAAGAAATTCATCACTCAATTTTAAATTTTTTCCCCATTTTTCTTACCAAGCATTTAACAAATGACAGAGACAAACATCTGTCCCTAAATAGCAGCAATTTCTTCTGCCAATACATTTGGTTTTCTTCCCCTGCACTGAGCCATGAGTTGGCAACACAAGGGCTGGGCATGAAGAAGACAGCACACTGAGAGACCCCCATTTATTGAGACTGGAGATTACCATCTGGTTTTCTGCTTCTGCTACAAAATGTCCTAATAATAGTAGGGGGGGATGATGTGTGCTCAAAACAGAAAGAACACAATGTCCTTTCTCTAGCTGATCAGGTCTTGTAAATTTTTTTTTAATTTTCCCTTTTTAGGAGGATGTATGTTCTTTGCCTCTTTAATTGCTCTTATTTTGCAAATATTTTTGCAAAGTTGAGGGAGAACAAATCCTATGGCTTAGGTCACACTCATCTGGATATTATTTCCTAATGCTTCTGACAAACAAATTAGTGAGTGCTCCCCTAGTGAAAGAATTAATGAGCATTCCCAGTTCACTATGCATTTATTGAACTAATGGCTATGTTTGCTTTGAGATTTTTAGTTTGGGCAAGGCCTTCAGAGGTGGTATTACTGATCTGAATTCTGTATGCTGTTGAAAGGATGGCTCTGGCCACTTCACTTGCCAATTGTTTCAGCTGCTTAGCAACTGTGACAATGGTCCATCAGATCCTCAGTGTCTCTGAAGGGTTTTGGAAATTTAGTGGTTCATGCCTGTTGGCCATACCAGACACACTTTAGTACCTGCTGGTCTTTCTAGTTGCAACAGCCTTTAAAAGAAAACAAGAGGTTATCTTTGTGTTTCACAAAGCCTAGCCTTTTGTGCACTTAGTTTATCTTCCAGAGGCGTGTTTGGGACTTTAGCATCTTAGCACAGAGCTCTTCGTTTTATTTTAGCTCCTCTCTACTCTCTAGAATTGGGCACTTTTTACTTCTTGTCCTCCCTCCCTTCCACTCACCATGGTTTTATTTTCTATATTTTCTGACCATTAAAAATATTAATTTTATTAGATTAATTCTGAGAATTTGTATGCAATGATAGGTACTTTTCTTTCTGAAGAGTTTTGAGTAAACTTGTATTAGGAAATATGATCACACATATGATGTCAATGTTAGTGTATATTAACACAAACTTTTCTCCAAATGAAACCTGATCAATTTTGATTTGCAGTATTATTAGTGAAAAATACCTTTACTGATACACTGTTAGGATTTTACATTTCTGTGTGAATGAACCTGAGAGTACATGAGAACTTAGGATAAATCTTGAGATACAGGCATAAGTCAGAGCATATTTCCTTTAAAACCTAGAAGGGGTGGATGAATATCCTAACATGAGTAAGAGGACTGTGACATACTTGGTTTGGAGAACAGAACGGTTCTGCTTAGAGCTCAGGACCATCAAAAGTATATTTTCCACCTGAGGCCTCCTTGTGCTCCTTCATCTTTCCCAGAGAATGGTGAGGGAAGAAATTTGCATTTGCAACTGTGTACCAGCTCCCACAACACAGCCACATCATCTAATTGCTCTCTTCCTCAGTGGGGCAGGAACTCTGTTTGCTGCCATCCCTGTCCATAGCAGTCTGGTTGTAGCAACAGTTTTCTGGGGAGAGCTCTGTGGTGCATGCAGGGCTGTCCCAGTGGAAACAAGTCTGCCCAGCCATGAGGTGTGGAGCTGGGTACAGGAAACCAACCCTTCAGGCCTGGGGGCTGTATTAATGAAATAGGAGAGCATACAGAAAACACCTTCCTCAGTGCTTCTTCCTGTGCAAGTCCCCCACTGCCTCCCTAGGGTTGATGTCCTGGAAGCAGCAGAAGAGGGCTTGTCCTGCTGTGTTTCGTAGGAAAGAGTAGGATAAGACAAAACAGACTACAACAATTGCAAAATATCCCCACTCTGAAATGAGACAAACTGCCAGAAAGCTCTTATGCAAAAAAACCCAAACAACCGAAACCCAAAAAACAACAAAAACAACAACCCCCCCCAAAAGAAAACACACACACACACACACACAAAAATTCTCAAGATTCAGCTCTCCCACATAAACAGCTTCCTTTCAAAGTCAGAGTCCAGGGTGAACAGGCACACAATTGATATACATTCTGCTCCTTGCTGCTCTTGCCCAGCAGACTTTAGATATCAAATATGTGCCACCCAATTAGTGTCAACATCATTTCTGTCATAGTCACCACTAAATAGTGCAAGCTTGACATTTAGCAGAGTTTAGCACAAACTGTTTGGTTTGAGTAATTAGTTAATCTTCCCCGGTTCTGTCTTCCCATGCAGAAGGAAAAGAATGGTTACCAGAAGGTGATGCTTGCCAGAGCACAGGGTACCCTCTGACAAGCAGGACTTCAACTCCATTAAACATCCCCACGCCCTCTGAACAGAAAACTCAGTGTTCTGTATTCTTATGGCTTGGAACAAGCAAATATTTCCTCACAAGCAAATATTTCCTCCTGTACATTTCTAAAGTGATCTCTCTTGCACAACAGCACTATGCATTCAGGCAGTTCTCTCTAATTATCACTTTGCAACATTTTGCATCTGCTTCTGTTCAGTCACTGAAATTGCTAGTATGTTTTCTTGAGTTGTTTTATTTTTAAACAACTTGTTTCTGTGTCTGTCTGTCAACAGCTGCACTCTTCATTTTACTTATTTTGAATGCACTCATTTTCTACAGTGTGTCTTGATACTGCAGCTCAGCTCCAAACTGGAACCCACAGCAATCCTTTGACAGGCTGTCTGTTAGGCTTTCAGGTCATCTTTAATTTCAGGTTTTCTTCCAGACTCATAGAATTTGGTCTTGAATAATAAATAATACAATTTAAGCCCTCACAGAAGTGTAACAACTGCTCGTGGAACTTTTACAGGGTTCTCTCAGTGTGCCAAAGAGCTCTCCAGCTACAGCCAGAAGCAGGCTGGAACATGTGGGTGAGGTGTTTGAATCCTTGGAGTTAGCTGGTGTCACCCACTCCATCAAGGTGGGGGTCAGCCTCTTCTCTCAGATAATAAGCAATAGCACAAGAGCAAAGGCCCACAGGTTGTACCAGGGGAGGTTTAAATTGTATTTTAGGAAAACTTTCTTCACTGAAATGTTTGTCAAGCCCTGAAACAGGCTGCCTGGGGAAGTGGAGGCATTTAAGAGTTATGTAGATGTGGTACTCAGGGACATGGTTTAGTGGTGGACTTAGCACTGCTGCTTTAACAGTTGGACTCAGATGTCTCAGAGCCTGATTCCAACCTTAATGATTCTATTGTCAGTTCCATCGCATTTGTAGTAAAATAATGGAAGTCCAAAAAACCCACAGAATAGAAGTATAGTACTTTAAAAGGTGTATTGCAAGTTGATTTTTATAGTCCAAATTAAATACATTTTCCATGAAATGTTTCAATCATTTTTTAAAACACCAGAGTTATATCCAATGGAAAAGCTGTTTTCTAATACATCTGAGGCAATCTCTCTTGAAAACAGTCTACTGCAAAATTTCTGATGTTTGTGTTCACAGATCTTGTCCTGATTTCTTCCTTTCTGTGTCGCATCAGTGCATTTTCTTAAGTGTGGATTTGTTACATTCACTGGGTTCTTTCCTTTGTAAGTTGTGTCAGTAAAAATCTCAGATGCTGCTACACTGCCACAAACCCAGGCAGGCTGGCATGCAGTAACAGCAGCGTGCTGAGACTGGTTGAGGTGCTCAAATGGATGAGGACACCTGCATGCTCTCCATTATTCTTCTGTTGGTGTTTGAGAACATTCAATTCACCAATTAAGCAATTAGATACACATCAGGATTTGCTTGGTCTTATCTTCCTGATAAAATACCTGGGCAGTACCAGTTTGGACAAAACTCAGGGATTAAGTACCTCAGGTGAAAAAGCTGAAGTTGGTCTAACTGAGGCAGTGACATTCTTTCATGTTGCTCTGTGGCTGTGTTATTGCTGACAGCAGCAGCCAGCACTGTTACAGTGCTCTAAGCAGTGAGGCACACTAAGCAAAACTCCAGTGATGTTACTGTGCTTCATAGTTTTCATCCACAAGCAGGAGACAGGCACCTCAATTTTAAAATTAGGCTTTGGTAAAGTAACACTTTGCGAATGCTAAACAGCAAAGGTGTGAGTTGCCATGGATTGGTGGGGTTCCATGCTGTTCATGACCAGGGGGTGACAAAGCCTGCCCTGTCCCTGACAGGTGGTGTGCCCAGAAGGCTGAGATGGGCCATGTCTCAGGGGCTGAGAGGGATAAGCCACTTTGAACAAAGACTTGATTTATGTCTTTTCTTCCTCGAAGGGAATGAGAGAAAGAAACAAAAAGTAAAATACAGAAAAAGTTGTTGTGAAACAAGTCTATTGCTGTTCTCTGAAAAACAAGTATATGAGGATTCATTTTTAGAGGCTTGCTGAAGCAGTGGGGCACTGGAGGGTGGCCACAGCCACTCTTCCTCCAGGGCCTGTCACTGCCCTGCCAGTGCCAAGGACTAAAATTGTCTGGCTTCTTAGAAGAGGACGTGGTCCTGACTGTGTGCCACAAAAAAATGTCTGCTGTACAAAACCACAAGCTATTTCCCACTCTAAAGCAAAATCTTTAATTGTAGCTGTTCCTGCAGTAATTGGGGGATGGCTGCTGTGTGAAGAGGTGTCAGCATATCGAGGGGCTGGGAGGTGTCTGCCATCTCAGACAGGTGTTTGTGTAAATAAGCATTCTTTCCATGGCCAGCTGAAAGGTCAATTTTTAGCTGACAATTGAAAAGTTAAAATAAGCAAATGTATCTAAGGAAAACAGCTGCTAATAAGTTTCTATGGTTCATAGCAGTGGTGACAGTTTTTACCACAGACTAGTCTATTGATTCTGCACTCCTTGATCATCAAGAAAGTAGTTATTACAGAAATTTTTGACATTGATTTATTAAGGGATGGTTATTTAGTATTTGGACATCCGGGAAAGCAAGGGACTGCACTTCTTGAAGCTGGAGGAATGGTATGAAACTGCAGTGTATTGCTCTCACAAGGTTGCCAGGGTGTGCATCTTGGTATACAGCTCTGGCAATTTCTTGCACCAGAATGTGCTGCTAAATGGAAGCCTAGAAAAAGTAATTACAGATTTCAAATAGTCCCAGGTAAGACCACAAAAAAGCATTTGGAACATAGGAAGCTGTGGACTTTTACGTTTCCTTGTATATACATATATATGTATGTGTTTTGAAAGCTATTAAATGAAATCACACTCCATTAGGCAAATTCTCTAAGAACACAGAGGAATATATATGTCTTTGAAAAAATATGTTTGTGAGCTTGCTACATCACAGCTTTTTAAATTACTTTTATTCTGAAAGTACTAAACCCCATAAACTTTAACTGAGACTTTTCAAATAGGATTCGGCCTTTTCAATCCAATTGCAACATGTTTTATTTGAGTACACACACTGAAACAAAATGATGGCAACAATTATTCCTGGAAGGTATTAAAAAATTTATCTGTATGCATAAATTGAATTATGGCTCTGGCAAATGTGCACTATAAGCAAACAGACACAGTATAAACACTTCATACTCCTTTAACATCTACTGCCAAGGTCTTCTAATCATTTTAAATCACTTCAGACTGTTGCTGTGAGATAGCCTGCCTGTACTTGATTACATATGCACAGAAATAGGAAGATTAAAGAAACTGTCAAGGGGACAAAAGGGATTTCTTGAAAAACTTAACGAGGGAAGGCCAGAAGCAAAGGTAGAGAAGGTGGCACCAAACTGCAGTCTCGGGGACTGGCTGTTCAAATTCCTGAGTGACACAGAAAAACCATACAGGAGCCCAGCTGCCAAGAACTCTAAAGGCATTTCAACAGCATATTTGTGATGTGCAATTTTGCAGAAGACTTATAAACTGACCACACTGGGCAGGTTTTTCTGGGATTAGCAAGAGACGTGGTCTTGCCATGAAAACTGCTGCCCTGCCAGAGCTGATGTTCTGCTACAAAGTGTGTAGTTTTCCTCAGGGAATAGATGTTATAGTGTTCCTTGGATATTAGTGTTGTTTAATAACAACAATAACCACAAGGAAGCAGCTCTCCGACATGGAAAATTTCAATATTTGCACAGAGCAAGGCTTGCTGCACTGAAGATCAATGCTAGAATACCAGGGATGAAGCAACCCAGCAATAGTGTGTGTTGTGTCCTCCAGCCACCCCAGGGACAGAGGAGTGTGTGTTTTGTTGCTATGCCAGCTACAAGTCAGCACTGAAAGCTCACTGCCCATCCACAACTGTGTGTTTCTAGTAAGTAATGACAATTAAAAAAACCTAATGGGAAGGTGTATCATAAAGTGGGGTTGCTGTTTTGACCTAGATGAGTGCTCTGGGGGTAAATGCATTCAAGACTTGGAGATACATCCATCTTGCAGTAATGAGGAACCACCAAACCTAGTGGCCTGGACTGTCAAAGCCTCTTTGCTTCTGTAAAAGTTACTGTGTTATGTAACTCAATGTTGATCTTGTTGCTGGACTCCAGGATTTGATCAAAAAATAGAGAATATTGCCCAGACATTGAATTTTAATAACATGATGGTCAGTTTGTGAAGATTAAGGCAAATTACCTAATACAACCTTTTACCTTCAGTCTGTATAAGGTTTATCCAGGGTCCATGTGCGGTTGGCAGCAATAGCATCCTTTTCTCTTCTTGCAGACAGTGGACTTAACAGACTGAACTTGAGGGTTGTTTCTCACCCTTGCCTCAGGGTGAAGGTCCAGAGCTGGGGAAGAGTTTTTAGCTCCATTTTCTCCTATGTCTTTGGAGCCTTTCTGTCTAGGACATCTTCCACAAACCGTGTTCACAGTTCCAGCTATATGAAAAAGAAGGGAGACCTTTGGAAACCGTATGCAGATGGCCTGAACCAAGCTAAAAGTGGAGAGAAAGGACAGACAGCCTAGGTAGGTGATGAAACATATGTTCTACAAATCCAGACTGCCTTAAGCTAAAGCAAACAAAGCAAGCTGGGGAAAGTTAACAGTGGTTTAGATCTCCTAAGTACAACAATTTTTATTTTGTTTTGAAACAATTTTCCCTTAAGGAATGTCCTTTCATTTTAAGTTGGAGAAGGCTGACAACTCATTCTATGAAGATTTCTTCCTTTTGCTGGAAATAATTAATTTTTTTTTCGACTAATCCAAAACATTATTTTCCCCTGTCATATTCATCTCCCACCTTTCAGTATGACTCTCTCACCATTTGAGCCGAGTACTTGCTGGGTATTTAGAAAGAAAATAGATTTTCCATAATTGTTCTCTTATTATTTTTGCAAAAAAACCTGATCTGATGTGGCAGTTTGTATGCTTTAGAATTATAACTTTCTCAAGCTGCTCAGTGCCAAAACACTCTGCTGGAAGGAGAATGGGCATCTCCTTGAGACCTATCCCCCTGTGCTAGTAAGCTGTAAATGTCTAGTTCAAAAGTCTGCACTCCAACAGCTTAGAAAGCTTCCCAGTGGCCCCAAGAAAACCTGGAGGTCTGTGGTAAAAGACCTGGCACCTTTGTGTGTTATTTGATGGGAAGAGGAGAGAGTGAGGGCATCCTGGCTGGGAGGGTCCCGTCCCTGTTGGTCAGAGAAAGAGGCAGAGACTGTGACGGGCAGTAAAAGAAGATTTGCTTTATACTTAGGTAAAATGTTTTGTATCAATAAGGACAATTCAGCCCTGCTACAGATTGGGGGGGAGTGAGGATCCCATTCAGGAATGTCTTTTTGAATACCCATCAAAATGGTATGGCTGCTTCATGCTGGAGTTGAATGTCCTTCTCTGGTCTTGTCCAGATTCTTCTCTGTATTCTTTCTGTGATTCATTAAATATTTGTTAGCTGTTTTGTCCTCTTCTTCCATGACTTATCTACAGTGGTAAATTCAGACTCAATTCTGAAGAAATTTTTCACCATTTCCTCTGAAATAGTATTCCTTGACTGTTAGTACTCTGAGCCTCTAATCAAAGGAAAAAAATAACAGCTGGAAGATGTCCTATCTAAGATCATATCCACAGGCAGAGGAAGTCCTTAGAAGTTATAAGGACCCTGGGTATCTCCTGAAACTAGGGCTTTAAAGGAGTTAAGCAGCATCGTGCCTTCACACCTCAATTTTGTAACCATCCCAAATTATTCTTGTGACACCTTTTCCATTTCTGGGAGCACATCTGTTCCAGCCATGCTCAAACCTATCCACACACAGAGTCTCTAAAACCTTGCATCGATTAGCAATTCTCATGAAGGTGGAAACTCTCTGTGATGCTTGATCCAGGAGTTTGCTGGTGGGCATGAGGTCATTGCACAGGGATTCATGGGTGCCAATGACAGAGAAGTGGCTCCAAGAGGATTTACACATCCACATGGTGGTGGAGGTCAGTGCAGGCAGGGCAAAGACATTGGCTGCTGCCCTCAGAGGAACATTAGAGTATTTTGCTCTTCTGACACCAGCAAAATGAATCACTGTGGTAAAGTTTGAGATGCCTATTGCTGGGAACAGGAAGAGGAGCAAGTAAATAAGACTGGATGTGTTATGGCTAGCTGTCTTTTGTTCTGTTTGATCACTTGAAAAGACAGATGTCTGCTTACTTTAGGCTATTAGGCATGTTTGTTATACATAAGGATTCATAGACTTCCAGTTCTGCTTTTTAAAAAAAAAAACTTGCCGGAATTAGAGTGAGTATTAATTAAAATTCTATGCCTATTCTGAATGAAGATAGCAGTAAGTATCAAGGCACTGGATAAATGTCCTGCTCTCTACAGTGTGTTAGTATAACGTTTCCTTATATTAAAAGACAGCATAAATTCACAGAAGAGAAATGTGGGTAAATAACATGTTAATCAGTGACAAATTTAAACATAGACACATATATAAATAAAATTTCATAACTTTATGGTGATTTATTACCAAAGCCAAAATATTTCCAGAAGAGTAGTTTCCCACTGGAGAAGAAATTTCTGTGAAGCTGTAACAACATAGCGACAACTTTTACACATTGTTTGGAAGAGGAACATTTTATTAAAACATGAAGGCCAAGTAATTTTATGCCGTGAATTACTAGAAATCCAGAAAACAATTAACTGTGGGCAAATCCTAAGAAATTATTTGTCTCAGAACTTGTTCAGAGAAAGTTATTCACAGAAAATTCTCATTGAACATTACACTCAGTAACCAGCAAAATACATTTTTAATCACTTATGGCATAGAAAAAGAAACCAGTTTAAAAAAAAAAAAAGTTACTTTGCACATAAATCTGTTGTGTGTCGCTCCTTCTGTCAAAACCTTTATGTGGAGACTAATCCCAGCAGTAAAGCAATCTTCTGGAAATTACAGAAAAGTGGAGTGTTTCCCAGATGGATGGAAAGTCCCAGCTTAATGCCTAATAGTAGTTACAAATAGGTGAGAGTCATGTTTGTAGGATCCTTGGAGTGCTCTTTGGATTTCCTGCTATAAACAGTATAACAGGCATTAAAGACAAGCAAAGTTTAACTCTCCTGATAAATTGAAGCACTGAACTCAGTTGTTCAGGAGGCTGCAAGGTTCTCTGGCACAGGCTGTTGTGATTTGTCTGAACTGTATAAACTGAAAAAGCTGTGAAAGCATAGGTTTAACAAAGCTCTTGAAACCTTGTGCTAGGACACCTCCAAAAATGTCAAGGAGGGCAGATATTTTAAGGTTAAAAAAGTGTGGAAACCGCGATGTTCTACAGTCTTGCTTAATGCCCTGCTCTGCTTATTGACTGGAGAAGTGATTTGGTTAAAAGGTAGTGGAATTTCTGTTCTCACTGAATTTCTGAAAGGCCAAATACTTAGCCTGTGGATTTTTGGAGGGGAAAACCATGTTTTTCTCAAGAAGCGAGGTAAATTGGAAAAAGGAGCCTTCCTACAACCAAAACATCAATGTTTAATTCACTCTGAAAGTAGGCTGATCCTTACAACTCTCTGAACTTTCTTCTGACAGCTGTGATCCTTCTGCCCACCACAGCCCCAGATGCAATCTTAGAGTCACAAAACCTCCCTTTGTCTCCTGGTTCTATGTGGGCATATCCAGGCCCCTGCCCAGGTGCTGGGGGTGCCACAGCCCATGAGCACAGGCTGCTCCCAAAGGCAGGAGCAGCAGAGCTGTGCACAGATTGCTTTCCTGCAAAGCTCCCTGGTGAGCCAGTCCCTGACCCAGGCACGCTCACTGCTATGAGCTTCAGCTTTCTCAGCTTGGGAAATACAGGAAAGGCAAGGGGGAGGGAGTTACTTTACAGCAATTCCTGCAAAGACTGTGATTCATTTATTTGTTCTTCTATGAACACCCTGGCCAGATGACTAAGGCAGATCTGCAGGCTGATGATCCAGAAACAGCAGAGCTAAATTTCACATGTGGTGGAAAGGAAAAGTAAATTAAAAGCCATATACAGACTGTTATCTTCCTACTTTCAGTGGTTTGCTTCCCAGTACAAGCCCTGGCCTACACCAAAGATATAGCACAGAGATTTGCTCAGGGGCTTTTCTCTTTACCTCTACCTCCTCTCAGGTTAGGGTATCTGAGGTTACCTACACCTGTGACTTTTGAAATTAGCAGCACATAAGCTCACCACAGCTGCTGAGTCTCTCAGGTGGGAGGATTGAGGTGGCCTATTTTGTTTTCTTGTTGAAGTTCAAGCTGCTGAAATGGAGGCTGCTGGGTTTACTGCACCTTTTCTTTCCCTTAGGTAAGGCATTTTTCTTTGCAGGGCAGGTGGAAAGGAAAAGCAGGAGTGTCAAGTGTAATAAATCTGTTTTGATAGCTTGGGCTGCTGAGCTCCTGCTAGGGAGGAAGGAACCTGTCTCTACCCTTCAGAGGATGGGTCTGTGAGATGGCTGCAGTGTCTTCTGAGGAACTGAAGATAGACTGGATAAACGCAGGGGGAAAGTGCTTCTTGTTGCTTCAGGTCTGTTTGTGAAAGACCTGTCTGTGAACAGAAAGCATCAAGCTACACTGCGAAGTAGGTGTGAAACAATCTACTGCAGACTAACTGGTTAAACCATGCCTAATATCAACGTGGTGCTAAAAGAATGCAAAGGGCTTCAGTATTTTGTTTGAGTTTTTAAATTTATTTTGACTGCAGTGATATTCCCCAGGAGGTTGTCTGTGGTGCCACTGCTGGGTTGCTCTCAACCTGTGATTCCTTAATGCCAGTGAGGTGTTGTACTTTTGGGGTGCTCTGGGTGCCTATGGAACCTGATGTGCCTCATGCCAGCACTTGCTTCTGGAAACATGTGGTGGGACTCTGTAGAGGGCAGGATTCTCACCCTGTGTGTGTGCATACCTGTAGGAGCCTGCAATCATAAGTGCACTCAACCTGTTGGCTGAAAATCTCCAAATATCCCTGTTGTCTGGTCTTCCTTTTAGGACACTAGCATTTTTTTTTAAAAAAGGAGCTTTTATGAAATACAACTTGAAAGTATTAAGCCCCAAGCAGCACATGACCCTAACACTACAAAAATCTCTTTAGAGTCCTCAGTTATGTAATCCTGTGTGAAGCATGCAGGGCAAGATGGGAAAGTTCTTCTCTTCTCATCATGTTCCTCTGGCCAGGTGAGTAGGCAGTAACTGATGTGGAGGTGTTGTGCACTGGCCATTACAGGAGCCTCTGCCTTCAAACCCCAATACCCTTGTTTGACCCTTTAATAAGTGTAGCCATGATTTCCAAAAAGTGTCCCTGCATAGTTAAAAATTCATAAAAGATCAATATTATGCTCTTCAATTTCTTCATTTTTTTTTTAATATTTCCTCAAATATATGAATATTTTCTCATTTCTGTACCATGACATAAGCTGTAAATGTAGAGGCTGGTGCAGCTCCCTTATTATATGATTTGCAATAGGAGAATTTGACTTCTCTCCATACCACACTAATCAGATCAGTCTCCATTATCCATTAGCTGGCTTCCTCACCACCAGTTTTACCCTTTTCCAGTCTTGATTCCGCCAGAGAATGAATTCTGTGGGGGCACATCAAACCTTTATTCTACACAAAGTTCATAAACCTTAATAGGGTCAAAATTACTAAAAAGCAGTATTTTTGCATGTGTTTTCCTTGTATTTTCTCTCCCCTAATTGGTTTTGGTTTGTAATTTCTCACAGTTAGCACAGTGTATCCACATTTCCATCATAAATGCTACTGGAAAGGTGTACTTCACACTCAATACTATTTTTAAATGCTGGGTTTTCCAAGAGCTGGGAAATATCTTAGGTGAGTGACCTTTCCCTGGAGGTGGGCCATGTCAAGGTCTCTTTCCTCAATGGACAGGAGTAATCCAGAAAAATGAAGGGAAGCATCCAAGTAATCTTTACAGGGAGTGAGTGTGTGAAGAGAACCCTCACTCAGCAGTCAAGTTTGATTTAGTTGTCCATACATGTGGCAAAAAGAAACTTGGGAGAGAGGAAAGAACAAGAATGGATGTGTTTAGCTGCAAAAAACAGTCAAGGAATAAGATTTGGAGGAGGCAAAGAAAGTCACAGAAGGTCAGTCCCTAATGTCTGTCAAATGTGGAGTGCTGGAACTATTGGGTGCAAAAGAGGTGCAAATCAATGTGTTCATTCAGTTGTTTCTGTAGTATCTCTGGGCAGCCTGCTAGGGCCTGAGGGATGCTGTAGGGCTTGCTGTCACTGTAGTAATAAATACCAGAAATGCAGTGAAATTCACATTTACTCATATTGTGACACAGTTGATACTCCTATCACCCTTTCCAACTCAGAGAATCTTCTCTGATAACGTAACTGGTGTTGTGTCCAAAAGAAACAGTAGAGAGCAACTCACATAGCACTGGTATGAGCCATAGTACAAAGGGGGAAAGGTTGGATCCCTGTTCTGTGTTTTCCCAAAACCAGTGACCAGAGTGAGGTCTGGACTGCAAGTGCCCTCCTTCCCAAGAATGTACATTATGTTTCTCAGCTATTTCCCCCTTTTACCCTGATGAGTGGCTCATGCAAAGTTGAAAAGTTCGGTGTAGTGGATGGAAGCAGATGCCTTCCATGAGACTGTAGGGCTTGGTAAGTGGATAAGTGAGGCATGTAGGATAAAACCCCCATGAAGATGTGAACCTGACTTCCTGTGTCACTTCTCCATGCTCTGACTGCTGAGGAGAGGGAACTAGAATGCCCCCCTTCCTCCTACTGTGCACTCTGAATTTACTTGTATGGCCTCAAACTCTTGCACAACCAAAGACCAATTCTGGAAACAGAAGGCTGTGGGCCAGGTAACCTGGTGATCTTGGGCCTGGAGAGGTGTAGATTGCCAAGGAAATTAATGACTCCTGGTTTTCCTAGTCTTTCCTAGTGCTCTAAATGCCATGACTAGCAAAAATCAGTAGAAATCCTAAATAAATGCTTAACTTTTCTGCTTTGTTGTTTTTCCAGGGTACTGTTCTGGGAGGACTGTACTTCACAGGGGACCAGAGAGATAGCATGTTGAATGGAGGTGTGGATTTCTGATCCATGACTTAAAAGAACCTGTTTGAATGTTGGAAGTTCCTCTTAGAAGTGCCTCAAGTATAGATCAATATATCTAATAACATGTAAAGGCAATCTTGTCCTAATCCTGTAGGAAAAAAGAAAAAAAAAGCAGGGCTGCAGTCCCACCACAGTGGAAAAGCAGGGATTGACTGCAAAGTACACTGCCAAACAGCTGGTTTGTGCTGTTCTGGACTGTCTGGGTCCATCACTGCTGAACATGTGAGATGGTGGGATCATTTTTCTGGGAAACATTCCTATTTCATACACAGGACAGGGTGTCACCCTGTAGGTGGAAGCTGAAGCAGTGGCATGAGGAGCAAAGTAGTTTCACAAAGAGGTCTCAAAGGTGAAATACCCTTGGCTAGCTTTCCCAAGGGTCTGTCCTGGCTTGGGAGGACAACACCAGTCAGGTTAATTGGGGGAAGAGGAAATCTTGGGATGAGTTTCCTTGCAGCGAGGGCATGGGGCCTCCAGTTTGTGCATCTGTACCTTGTGTCAGCAGAGTCACTCCTGACATTTATGTGCTGAAATGTCAGCAGGATCCTACCCAATGTCCTCAGCACCCTGCCCTAGCACAGACTTTTGTTATATGTGAGGTTTCTCTGAGACATCTTCAGGGTCATCATGAGCTCTCATTTATCTTTTAATTGAGTGTAAGTTTGACCTGGTGTAGAATTTTGCCTTTGCTGTGTTCAGTGACCTTAGACTAATCCACCCAGGTAGCTCTTCAGTCTACAGAGCAAAAACTGAGCAGCTTCCTCCCGTGGAGCCCCTGGTGTCCATGTGTAAGTGTTTATACACACGTGTTGTCTTCCTTTCCAGCTCCTTCTTTCTGTCCTCTTTTCCCATTTGGTTCTGCTTTGAATTTTATTTGCAATGTGTTGTCCTGTTGTGAGTATTGCTCATGCATGTTGAGTTAGGGCTCCCCAAGGAGTCTGTCTGGCATTGGAAAATTAAGTTTTTTTGGCTTTTGCACTCTCAAAGCCCTTTATTATAAGCTGGGGTTTTTGCTCTGGGGTAGTAGAATGTTGGGAAGAGCTGAAATATGGCACTGCTGAGAATCAATTAGAGTAAAAACTGCACTAGTACCCAACTACGTGCTGATTACTCTGCCCCCAAAGGCAAATGTGTTTGCAGTTTAGGTCACAAGTGAAATAAGCCTGCTGAATCTCATTCTAACATGTCACTCTCTTGTGGACTTTCTTCTCCACTCCAGTGCTTACCTCTAGACATATGAATTTTCTTGTTGAGACCTGGGAAAAATGTTTTGGAACAGCAGATCCCTCCTTTCCTTTCTTCCCAAAAAATAAAGAAATTGTCTTGCAAATACCAAACATTTATTTCAAAGTGTTTTGGTTTGGCAGATAGCAACAAAGAGACTGTGGTTTTACATGCAGTAGAAAGGTGGTATCTCATCTTAAATCTTCAAATTTTACTCACTCTACACAAGGGATCTGAGTTTGTCCTCACTGCTTGCTGTGGAGATTTGAGAAACGTCTTGCACATCCAAGGCATGTGATTTTTTTTCCTTTAAGGGTCCCTATAACACTGGCTTTGCTTCCCCACTTAAACAATTCACACCTTAAATTGAAGAATCAACTCTGATTCTAGTTACAAGATGATGTTAATTAATTAAGGAATGTATCAGCCTCTTTGCTGTTGAATACCTTTGAACCTGCCAAAAATGTGGTAATGGTTAAATATTCTGCCAGGCGGGCAGTGAGCAGCTTTTGGGCTTTGTTGGATTCCAGAAAAGAATGAAATGAAGAAGCATCATTAAATGAGGACCCTGCTGCATGCAGCCAAAGGCATTGTCTTTTGTGGTCACCTATCCTCTCTGACTGTTTGCAAAGCTCACTATCTGCCCTCAGTTATCATTGCACTTTGACCAGGAGAAGAGATCTCATTTTTGCACCCAGGCCTTACTGACAGGCAACGGGTGAAAAGTACAGAAGGTGCTTTCTTCCTTTCCCCATGTTCGTTTCTGTCTACCCAAAATTGCATCCTAATTCTGGCTGATGACTTGATGTGGCCACTTGCCCTTTCCTCCACATTCTTGTAAAGTCTCTCAGCAGCTCTGTGGTACAAAAATGTGATATAAATCCAAAGGGAATTCTTTAATGTAAGACTGTAAAAACGTGCACAGTGTCCATCCCACTTTATCTCTGACTATATCCCCTATTTCTCTTGCACAGCATTATAGAAAATTGAGTGTATGTCCTTTCTGAAACAGATTCCTTTTCCAGATGCTTAGCCTTGGGGAAGAGGACGCTCTGCCTCCCCGTGGGGGAACAAATCCATCTCTGTGTGCAGTGCAGGGTGGGGTGATGTCGGCACGCTGCGCGATAGCTGTGCCAGTGCTCTCCTGTTGCTTCACCACCTAACGTGAGCGTGCACATGCCCAAGGCTGCTGCACTCCAAAGCCCTCTGCTCTGCCCTGAGCTTGTGTAACAACAGGGAATGCCAGGGAACAGCAGGCTCTAATGAACTGCAGTGGCAACTGCTATGCTGCTGGGGATGTTAGCACATCACCTGGGTTTCTGCTGACCAGACCAGCTCTTAGTCTGCTAAAAGAATCTGAAGTACTGCATTGTTTGCTCTCTTTGCTGTAAAGTAACTTGTGCATAGATGAAGCAAACATCTTTGGTCTGCATTGCACTTCACATTGCAGCGGTACAAAGAGTCACAAACAATTCGGGTTATCTACCATAAAAGTGAGTAAATTTTCCAGTATGTGATTGGGTCTGTTCTTGTCATGTGTGGGTGCTGTCAGAGCAGGAGGTGCTGGAGCCCCCTCTGTCCATGCCTGACCCTTCCACCTGGAGCAGGGCTGTACATGACCATTCCAAGTGATGTTTTCCACACCAGGCAGTGATGCCAGTAAGACTCTGAAATGTTCTAGATGGAAGCAAATCATACCTGGCGCTGTGGTTTGGGCTTTTCTTTCTCCTTGTGCAGCTGCTATAGAATGGGTTTCCCAAGCTCCCACCTGCAGACCTGTTTATATCCCCCATCTAAACCTTTTCTTTGTAGAGCAAGCTGGAGAACAATGGGGAGCAATGGTCTGAAACTGAGCAGAGTGTGGGGGGAAAAGTAGGCTATATGTCAGTAGCAGTTTCATAACTGATGGGAACTAGTATGGGAGCATTTGCCCCTGGGAAGAGGATGAATCTTTTTTCATCAGATACAAATGAGGCAATGCAAAGGAGGAGGAGGAGGATTCTATTAAAATTAGAGGGGGGAGGAATTTGATGGCATGACTTGGGCAGGAGGAACTCTCACAGTCTGTCCTGCATTATTTAATCAGTATAGGTTGAGGATTTGATTATATAGTATGCCCATATAACATAATAATAACCTGTTAGGGAGGTTTCAGCATATTGTCTTCCTTACCTGTACAAGGGCACTTGCTTTATTAGAATCTCCAGTGCTGCCTGACCTCAGGGAGAGGGATGCCTGGAAAGAGCAGTGAGATGTGAAAGAGGCTGGTGTGAGCATTTAAGCTAAGCACGAGTTGACATTTGCAGTTGTAGACAACAAGAGCTTTGCCAAACCTGGCCTGAAAGTTGGCTGTGACTGGAGAGTTGCACTTGGTCAAGTTACAGTGCAAAAATTTATACAGTGCTACTGTTAAGCAGTTGAGCCTTGTGAGCTCTATTTAGGGCTTGTACTTGTGAAGCAACTGGAATAACATGTTGGGTATGGTGGTAACTCCTCCTCTCTGGCACTTGAATTTAGACTTGGATTTTATTCAGTTTTTTGACCAGGACCTCAGCTGTTTGCAAAGGGGCAAAGTAGGACTTGTGATAGTGGTTCTGAACACCCCTGGATGCAGAGTTCCACCTGACCTTGGGATTGTCCTTAGATATACACCAGGAGGTTTCTAACATATCTGAGGAGGAAGAAGACACATCTGCCTCACTTTTGTTTTTCATATCCCCCTCTGGTCTAAGTGGGTAATAGAATAAAATGGGAATTGCCCTTGGATAGCCTCCAGGAAGCAGAATTCTCTGTTGTTGGCATAGCTTCATGGATGGATTTATAAATGCTACGCGAAGGCCACTCCTGCTGAAGGGGCCTGACTTCTCCAGTGGTGCCCACTGAGCTCATCCAGGGATGCATTTGCACTTGACCCTATTGGGAGCCTTCCCTGCTGCTCCTGTGAAGTGGACATCCCTGTGCCTCTTTGTCTCAGCTCTGAGGAGCACGCCATGACCATACAGAAGAGTTTCCGTGAACTGTACGCTCTGGCATTTTCCTGTTCCAGTCACTCCAGGGATAATAAATAGCAATGGCAATAAATAAAAGCAGATGCTATAGACTGAAGCTTATGTATGACACATTTTCCAATGTACATACATTCTGGTACATGAAGTACTCTCTCTCTCTGAGTGTATGGTTTAGTTTCTGCTCTGACACCTCTCCAGTGTACTCCTTCAGTGGCAGGAAACTGGGTGCTTGGGCTCAGGAGGGAGGCAAAGCAGCCTTCTGCAGATGTGGATATGGGCAGATGCACCTACAGGCTGCAAACCAGTGGTCTGAAAAAGAAGTTCACGCTGAAGGAGTCAGTCTTCCTTACCCCAGTGTACATGCATCTGCCTTCATGTTTGTAAGAATTTATAAGTCAACAGGAATTTTCTTGGGTTCATATCAGTTAGTGGAACATGAAAGGAGTTAAAGGGATTTTTGATCTCATGAGATGAGGACCTCCCTAGTTGTAGCAGCAGGTTGTGTATGCAATGCTAGTTCATACCCCGCTTGAATAGCAAGTAATGTGTAATACAAGTGTCATACACTGTCTTGTGTTTTACTGAGGCCCTCAGCTGAGGGGTGTGTGTGTGTGGGAATATGTGTGTGGGCTTGAGTTAGTTCCATGTGGAGCCAGCTGGGATGTACCTATGGTATAAAGCTCACGTGTGCAGCTGCAGAATACTCTGGTCAGAGTTAAACAGGCTTCACTGCATGAAGCAGCACGCATTCCTAGTCCATATCAGCAAAAATATGTGCATATATATCAGATTCAATTAGTTCACCACTCTTGACTTTTCCTTACTCTAGCTGCAAAAGAAAATGGCACTGGTTTGGACCACGTGACCCCTCTGTGGTCTCTTTGATCTTTACCTGTTCTGTGATTCTGATTCTACCTCACACCTACTGAACTGGAAGGTTTTGTTTCAGATGAAGTGGAGAATATTCCATTAAGTGAAAACAATTTGGCTTGAACTAGTGAGCTTTTTTTTTGGGAGATATCTTCAGTTTTATGAGTGGTCAGTCTTGAACCTTCAGTGTTCAGCCTTAAAGCCTGCAAAGCAAAAACTGGAAATTTGATGAATTAAGTAGATTTGGTCATCAATAACAAAAAGAGACTGACAAGACAAAAAGAAATATATGTCATGTTTTTAATGCTGATTTGAACAGCCTTACATGAAGACAAAGCACCAAACATTGAGTCTCTCTCAGCAAAGCATAACAGCACTGGCTGGTGGTCCAGACCCACCTCTTTTTCAGTATTCATCATTGAAGGGATACTCTGGATGGTCACGCCACCTGTGGAAAGGTCACATTGGACAAGTGAGCTCCTTGAGGGGAAGCAAGAGATCAGATCACTGCAGTTCTCCTGTGCCCAGCAAATCTCTTCCTTGCAATATATATGTGGCCTTTGTGGAAGGCTCTTCTACTTATTCAGAAGCTGTTCTGCTCTGAATAACTGCCCCTGCAGAGCTGGAAGCAAGCCTGTGTATTTAAGGAGAGGTCAGTGGCAAACCATTTTTCAGGCCTACAGACTGAATGTCTTAAGGAGAGATGGAGAAAATCAGCAGGACTCTGGATGTCAACTGTTCTCACTATTTAACTCAGGTGAGTAAAAGTATTTTAGGAAAGAGGGATGGCTTCACCATGTGTGCACTGTGGAAGGGGAAGACTTTGTTCAGATGTCTAGAAATAAGGGCTATGTGTGAAGAAGAGGTGGAGACACCAGACTGTTCTACTTTGTCTTGCGCCCTTAGAGCTGGCATGAATGGGCCTGGGTCTGGGGGAGTGCTTTCCACAAGCAGCTGCCATACCTAAACTAGGTCTAGCTGTCCTCCAGCTCAGCCTACATGTAGATACTCTACCAGCATCTACAGTGGCAGAGAATTTAGAAAAGCTTGGGGGTGACCCAGTTCAGGGGAGAGATGGATGGTCGTGGGTGCATGGGTGCACCCTAACAAAGACAGAGACATTTCAGGCTTTGTTTTAGAAACTGCATGCTCAGGGAAGATGCACAATCCAGGATCATTATAAAAGGCAAGAAGAAAATTCCCAGGGTCAACTTCAGGTGAAAAAATAACGCTCTGTTTGCCCATTATTGGCAGACTTGAGAGAGAGGTAGTTGTTTTCTGTTGTGGGTTTTCTTGTTTGTTTGAGAAGATGATGCTAAGTCACAAGCCCTGTCTTGACAAACACTTTCCATTAGCTAAATGAAAAATTTCTGAAGAGCATTCTCAGGTGCACCATGGCAGCTGGCTGCCTTGCCTTACAGCACAGCACAACAAATACTGGCATTTATCCAGCTGTGAGTTGTTCCAGTCTGGGAAGGACACATTTCACAATATTGAAGGTAACTAACTGGAAGGCATCAAACATTTTGAATTGGTTGTGTCAAAACATTTCATTCCAATATTCAGCCAAGATCAAGTGTTTACACATTAACAGATTGAGTTAGTTGAAAAAAAAACCCCAAAAACAAAACAAGCCACAACACTTTGGCTTGTTTGACTTCAGTATAATTTGATAATGTCTGAATTGCCAGTGTCATTATCTCTACTTTTCATCTATCAAGCATGCTAGCTAATCAGATCTCACATATTCAAAAGTGTCAGTCCTTTGAGTGAAAATGATTCACTTGGAGGAGTCAGTGCAGCTTGGCATAACTGGTAAGGAAAAACATCCATAGCAAAGAATGGAAGCATAAGATAAATCAAGCAGATACATTACTGTAAAACTTGCCCTACACAATGCTTCTAGATTTCTCCAAGAGGAGGAGAACCAACCTCAGGTTAAGATTTCCTGAAGTATTCATGTTTTTATAAAACTTCCATTTTCTTCTCAGATGCTTAACTTGCTAATTCATTCCACTGATTGCGTTATCCTGTTTGTATGGGCTTACTCATACCATGAGAACAACAGGTTTGCACACAGTACCCTTATGGTAGCTGATAAGGTGAAGAACCAGAAAAAAAGCTGGATTTTTCCATTCCTGCTGGCAACTACATCACAGCATTCAAAGGTTTTGCATGAAGTTGACTAACCAAAAGTCTTTCTGTGTCTGGTTTGACTTTTTCAGCTACAGACTGCTGGATGAAATAAGAAATGTGTTTAGGCTGGCAATTTGTCTGATGCAGTGTAAATTCCAGACACTTCAGTGTGGTAACGCAGAGTAGGCATATCTATCTATATTATTATATATATTTATATATATTATATAAATCTATATATCTGTTCCTTACGTGGCAGCATCACTTTTCCAATAAGGCTTTTTTCATAGCTGAGTTCAGATTGTACTTAAACATTTTTCCCCAAACATGGAGCTCTTGTGAAAACTAGAGCTGCCAATGCCTGTCCTATGCATCCTGTTTTCCTTATCCTTGGTGGCCTCCTGTGACCAAATACAGCCCAACGAAGCAAAACATTTAACTTATTAGTTTTTTAGATTGATGTTTTATAAAGTTCTTCCCTTTGGGCATTTGCAGCCTTTAACTTTGCTTCTGGGAAAGGCTCTTGCATTTGCACCAAGGTTACATTTCGTGTACATAATCTTTAAAATTTAAATGATGCTATAGCTCAATTTTGCTATAGAAAACCAAACTCTGTCAGATACCAAAAGACACTTAAGAGTCTCCTAGGCCATTTGTGAGAAACCTTCTGGAACTAAGTACTGCTAATTGATGGAAGGCTATTTTAAGTTTTGAGAAACTAAAGCTTCAGAGTACCTGGATGAGCTTAAATGTAGAAAATGAGCTCCATTATGATGCTTTTAACTTAGTGCATATTTTCGATCATATTTATGCAGCACAGTAAGTGGTTTGTTTGTTTCCTTGCAACATTTCCCTGTATCTTTTGAGAAATGGTCAGCATTTTAGAGTGCTATTGATGCTGTTTGATGCTGTTATCAATGCTTTTCATTTCACACTACAATTTAGCAGGACACAGATAATCTAAGGTAAAGAGAGAAAGGCGTGGAAATTAATCTCTAACATTTGGCTACTTATTGAGTGCCCTGAAAAGGGGTAAACAAAGCTTGGCCATAAGCTGTAGATGCTTTTGAGCTAAAGGAAAAACAAACAGCCTCATCCTCTGAAAAGAAGGCATGTTGGGTAGGTCTGAGCTTTCAGGTGAAGCAAAACTATATTGGGTGGTAAGCTTTAGATGACAAGCATCTAGAGATCAAGCCTTGTTAGTTCTCAGAAGAAATAATTAGGAAGTAGTCTAGCAGTCAAACAAGCTTCCTGTTCTTCTGGGGTTTTTTGAAGAAGATACAACTTAATTTTATTTGAATTTCAGCACCAATATGCCCACTTCTAGAGACAGGGATGATGTTATGCCTTATCAGTGTCTGAGACCACCATTCACACATAGCAGAAAGAGTTTAAGGAAATGGAGTAGAGATGGAATAGCAAGATACACTCACTGTCTACTAGATGGGGTTTGAGAACCTGAGCTGCATGCAAGTATTGTACACTTATTTTTGCAATGGGTCTGGGAACATATTCAGGCTGCATTAAAAGTCTCTCATTTTAAGCCTTACCTTAGAATAAGGTTGTTTATGCAAAAACTAATATTAAAAGGAAGTTTGTTTTTTTTTAATTCTCTGAAAGAACAGGAATGCTCTATGAGGATCTAGGATTTCTCCTGTACTTACATTAACAGTTCCACATAGCGAACATTTTTGTTGAGGGCTTCAATTTCTTTCATCTCTTTCTCAGTGAGGGAGAAGTCAAAGATCTAATGGAGGAGATGTTAGGAATGCGTTAGCACTTCTTGTCATAATCAACCTTCATATGTTCCAGATTCCAGAAGTACAATCCCTCCTTCTCCCTGTATCTCTCCCACAAACCCATGCTTACTTGCATTTGCAGGAGTCTCGAGGACATGAATAAGCCCAGTCACATTTGCCTACACTTTTTTTGCAAGAAGGGGAAGGTAGTCTGGCAATACTGAGCCACCAGCTTTGAAAGCAATGTAATTCCAGGGAAAGTAGGGAGCAGTGTGAGTACTGAGTGCTGCAAGAGATGCAGGAACAAAATCATCTTATTTTTGGGTGGTAGTCAAGCCAAATGTTTTCTGGTGGCATGGTTGTGAACCTTTCTGTTGCACTTGTGTGCAGCAACCCTTCCCTAGCACAGCTGTGCCGTACCTGAAGACGGGGCAGGACAATCAGTCATCCCTGATCTCCTGCAGCCTTGGGCTGCTGACCTACTGAGTTACCTCATCTTGCTTCTGCTGCTCACTGCAGCAGCTGGTGCCCTGGGACACACCATCAGCTGGAGCTTTAGCTGCTCCAGAGTGTTAAAAAACACCAACATTTCCTCTAGGCACTGCTCTATTATTGTCATATCTTGTTACCATTTAGTGGTGGGGACAAAAAGCATCAAATGTGGCTAAGTTTACCATTGGTCAAGTCTTACATATGTCTATGAAAAAACGGGGAAATTACCTTCTGTAGAGGCTAAGCCAATGTAAGTGTATTTGTCCAGGTACTACTGGAGTATGACTTTACCTGGAAGTTCTCTCTGATGCGTTGTGGATTGAAACTTTTTGGGATCACCACCACCCCTCGCTGGACATTGAAACGCAAAGCAATCTGTGCCGCAGTCTTGTTGTACTTCTTGCCAATGGCATTCAGCACAGGATCCTTCAGTAAAGGAGGGGAGGACACATTTACCCTGGAAAAAAAGTGGGAGGAAAAAAAAAGCAAAAAACCTCCTCATCTTTAATGTCAAAACATAGGGGCATCTACTTGTTTGTGGACAGAATGCTGCAACTTTTGACAAGAAGGGTGAAAGACGGGAGAAAAGCTTTGGCTTTTAGGTTGGCAGGTTGTCAAAGGCAACTTCCTGTGTGATGTCCTAACGTTGACTTAGTTTCTCCTTCCTCACCTAAACCTCACACGTTCCCTGTTCCAAACATTTGCCTTCTGTTAGAGGAGACCTAAAGCAACCTCTTATGGAGACACGTGGCATACTTTGATGACTGTATGCAGCAGGAGTGTTGAAAGTTTACACTCACAACAGTAATATTTAGACACTGAAGTTCAGAATCACTATAAAAAATGGGGGCAGAGGTATTTTGTGTGGAGACTCAGCAATGGAGAACTATGTTTCCCTGGATATTGTCCTTCTATTAGAAAATAACATGGGGACTTACCATGATTCATCCCTTGAGGTTCCCAATGGGCTGTACCCAACAATAACAATGTCATGTTGTCTGCAAAATTCTAGGAGTTTGGGTTGGGTGAAGTAAGGATGGCATTCTACCTACAAGAGTAACATAGAATGATTAATTAATGGGACCAGACACAGAAGCAGAAGATATCCCAGTATTTGTGAAAACTACAGACCAGGTGATGCTTTCAGGAAAGGATAGATGTAAATTAGGAAATAGGGAAACTTCATCTGTGGTTACTGTTCTAATTGTACATTGCTGGGTGATTGATTTTTTTAAAATTTTTTTCTTTTGTGGGCAGCAGATAAACATCTGCAACTATAATTTGGCTGCAAGGAACTTTTATTGGCCTGCAGTGGAAAGGTGGCAGTAAATGGGGATTATGGAGGTGAGGCAAGCTCACTAGACCAGTAGACTGAGAAGGCAACCTATCTCATGTGGGTCAGCTCTCCTCTTCTTGCCACTTGCATTCAGGATGACTAATAGGATGTTGTTTTTAGGGAAGTGATGGCATAAGCAGTCCCAGTTAGAAAGGTGAGGTATACAAAAGGTGAGATTTTGACCTTGTTGCAAGCTCTGCCCTCCCACATTGCAAACACTGTTCCCTCACAGGCATGGATTTTCTGGCTGTGATCTCAGACTCTGGGAAATGGATGTCTAAAAGGTGACAGAGCAGCCACTGTTTGCAGTGGTTGCTATCTGGCAAGTCTGAAGCTATCTGGCACATCTATGCTTGCTGGCCAGCTGCCCTAAACTGGGCTTAATCTTTTGCCTGGTTTTCCTCGACCCCAGGAAGCATCAGCAATGCTCAGTGCAGTCTTAGGGGCACGCCAGAAACAGCAATTGCATTTTGCACCCGCTGGGCATGTTAATACCAGGGAAGGGTGCTGGAATTTCCTATTCTTGCAGGCAGCCTTTCCCTCCAGGCCAATTACAGAAATGAAAGCTGTGGCCTCCTTGCCCTGCCTCACGGCCATTCCAGCCCTCCAGGCCACGTGCTGGGAGTGGGAAGTTGGTCCTGCTTGGTCCCTGGCCTCTTCTCTATTACTGCTGGTGTGGATATTTGTTTGTGCCAGACGAGTCAGAAGAGCTTCCCAGAGATTTCTAGGAAATGCTGTGACCTGCCAAATGCCAGAGCCAAAGGTACTGGGCACTCAGATGGGTCCCTGCCACTTGTGGCATTCTCAGAGCCCCGCTGCTGTAATTTAACTCGGATGTGCCTGTCATCCTCATGGGATTGTCCAGCTTGGGCCACTCACTTAACAGGCCCTCCTTTAATTGAGTGTTTTCTCTACCTCCTACAAATGTCTTATAGGAAAAGTACAGGTGAGCAAGTACAGGAAACTCAAGAGCTGCTTCTAATGGCTTTTACACTTGAGATGCCTGGAGTGACTCAGGATCTATATGCTTGGGCTGGTGTCAACTAAGGTAGACATTCACTGAGGACTAGTTAGCTCTGAATGGCTTTCTTGGGAATTTTTGGACTTGTAGTAAGGTACGTGTCAGAGATCTAAGATCTGCTTTGACTCAGCATACAATCTGGTACAGAGGCACCAGTTTTATAGTCCTGGAGCAGAAACTGAGGAAAGCGATTGCTCCAGAGCCTTCAAATATTGATCTTTAGCCTAGATAGGAAGAGTAAGATTTTCAAACTAGAAATGGAAGTATGGAGGGCAGCATCTGTAGCAAAGTACACATCACCTTTCTGTACATGGTGGCTTAGGCTGTGTGTTTGCATTCCCCAAAGGGCAGTGGCACTGTGGCAAGCACTGCCCTTGGCTTGCAGTCATACCTGGTTGCTGACAGGTTTGTACTTAAGTCCTGGCTTGTTCATGATCATCTCCAGTTGCCTGCGGTTGAAATTGGATACTCCAATAGACTTTGCCAAGCCTGCATCTTTACATGCCTCCAGAGCCTGCAAAGAAAGCAAAGACAAGAGGAGTCCCACGTGTTGGCTTGATTTCTTGGAGTGTGCATTTTAGAGAGAGGTGGAAGATAGACCATTATTGAGACCCTTTGCTGCAGCAGAACTAACAGCTCTGTTAGCATGAGGGCTGGGGTTGTCCAGACAAACCAAACTCTATTCCTGTGTCAACTTGCTTTCCAGACCAAACTCTAACATTTTTTACCTCCTGTGAGGGTAGAATTTGTCTGGAGAGCAGAAAGATTTGGCGTGAGATGTAGATACTTAAGTGCCAGGCAACCTCTTTTAAAGAGTTTTGCTTACTTTATGCTGCTTCAGCAGTGCCTCAAAGTTGGAGAAGGAAAAGTGAACAAAACAGATTGCTTTCCTGATAAGTCAATTCACTCCTTTTGATTGTAAGGCAGTTTTTCATATGAAGTCTTTATCCAGTGAAATCCCCTAAATATCTGGCAAGGCACATCACAGAACCTGCATAGAAAACTTCAGTATCAAGCAGGAAAAAAAAAAAAAAAAAGGAGGATGGGAGAGAGGCATTCTAATTATTTTGCACTTTAGAGAAATCCTAGTAGCTGAGAAATTCTTATGAATACTGGAGGTGAATATGTACCCTGGTCTTCATTAGCTTCATCTGCTGGGTTAAGGGGAAAGGGGGTCCTTTGCTATGGTCTTCCCCCTTGCTGCCCAAAACTCTGCACACAAAAAATTCAGTGACTACTGGATGCAGAGCAGACCCCACCATGGAGCTGGATGCCCTTCCAGGTTTTATTATTCTTTCTGTCTCACAGGAGCTGAAAGCAGGGAGGTAAGAGGCACTGTGTGTTTGATGACCTCCAGCTGGCCTCACATGCCTTCTATCACTCAGTGACAAGTCAGCAAATACAGTCATCTGGATTAATTTTTGTCAGCTAGTACCACACTGAGAGAGTGAAATTATCTGGATTGACTTGAGCCATTTTAATTTAGATTAATGCTGCTATTTGCAGGCACTCTCCACCACCTATTTTTCTCTTGGCTTATTAGCTGAAGAGAGTGGGCTGCTATAGAATAACCTTTACATTAAACACCAGCTCAAAGATAAAAATACAGCAGTGTTGGGAGAGCTTTTGCTTCCAACATCTGGGCAACTATTCCGTGAAAAGAGGGGAATAAACTTCATCAGCCAAACTCAAATGTGGCATAGACAGCTAACATGGAAGTCCCTCTTCCCCCTGAGACCCAGCCTGGATGGCTTAGCTGCCAATGTGAAGTTCAGGCCCCCTCTGGGCTCTCTCCCCTTTCAAAATTTCACTCACAATTTCACCATTCTTCACCTTTATCTGCTGTACCTCGAGTAGAGCTAAACTGGGACGTGACTGTCCAGATCTGGACAGTGCAAGCTGAAGTGGAGCACGTAGTAGCACATCTTATCTCTCCTGGTGTGAACTGGATGTAATTAGTGATGCTATTTCATCAGGCCTGGTGCAGAAGGAGAGCTGAGTAGCTCTGGCCATGAACTAAAGAGGTGTTTGTGGCTTTGAGAGGCAGACATGTGAGGAGATTGCTAGTCTCACTTTCTGCCTCACCCAAGATCCTGAAGCCAAGTGACATTAGACTTAATGAGACATCTGCCTAAAGAAGTAGAACACAGCACAAACAAATGTAGGGTGCAATCTTTCAGGCAAATGCTACTTCCCTCCAAGTTTTCTTACCAGAAAAATCTTGTGTTCCCATCTGATAAGTAAATTTAGAAGTGAGTGAACTTGTTCTAATGGCAAGTGATGGCAAAGTCTTGGGCTTTGTTTTTTGGTTGTTTTTTTTTGAGTGGGGAGGTGGTGGTTTGTTTGGAGTTTTTTTAATAGGATTTTTTTGTTTGATTGTTTGGAGGTTTTTTATGGTGAGCTTTAGGGCAAAATCTGTTTTTTCCTGCAAGTGAAAAGATTTTATTTTTTTCAAGACAACCTAGTCTCTTCTGAGGGCTCCAACTTTCTGTGAAGATCTGATAAAGGGGAAGGATTGGTAAAAACCTAATGATAAAAGCTTCAAGTAGTGAATGTAGAGTGCACTCTCTTAAAGAGGGAGTGTGGATGTCTGATGTTTCAGCGTTTTGTTATAAAAATAATTGACAGCAAAAGTAAAATTTGTCCATGGAGCTAGTAGAATTCAATCCATTTTCCCGGGCAATTTACTTCAGTTATGTTTATGAAAACCACAAGGAAAAATGAGAATGGATATCTGTGGGTTTAAAGCATATATGGATGGATGTTGTGTTTGCTTACCTCCCAAGTGGCACATAAGTCCGTCTCATGGTAGATAAATTTTCCATTTTCATCTTTTGGGTAGAGTGCATCTCCAGGCTGAAAAGTAAAACCATACTGCTGTGCATTAAAGAAAAATTTTTCACTTCTTAGAGTAAAACTTTTTTCACAGACTCTGTTTCTACTAGTAAACAACAAAAACCAATTGAATAGTTTTCTGAAACACCCTGAGTTCAGCAGGTCACTCATGCTGGGCTTACCACATCCTCGTCTGCTAGATCGTCCTTGGATATACTCCTGAAGTGTCACATGAGAGTACACTCAGGAGTTCCTGGATGGCCTTGTTTTTCAGTAAACTTTTGACCTTTATGTTATGGCATCCAAAAGACTCATCTCCTTCCAAAGGGCTGGGTTAGAGTACCAGCCTGTATTCTCTTCTACTTTTTCCCTCTTCTTTTTGGCCCTTCCTGTTTGTGTCCTATGCACTTGGGAACTGGGCTAAGCTGGTACTCTCCCCAACAACTGGAGGGTCCAAGAGCTACTAGCAGTAAAGGGCAATGGGCACAGCTAACTTTTGAAGTGTGTTATCCACCTTTCTTTGGGCTCTAGAAACTCTTCCAATCTCTGTACTCTGTAGGCTTCAAAGATGATTTATGAGCTGATATCTCACAAGCACAGCTTTCTCTTACTTGTTGGTCATTTCACTGCTGTAGCAGGCAATGCATTAACACCTCCCTCCCTTGTGTCTGATCACAATTTCACTTTTGTGTTTTGCTGGGGCTTGGTTTTTCTTTTTTTTTGAACAAAAACCCTTCAGTGGTGTTTGACATTTGATCTGACTTCAAACCGCTACATTTCAAAGGCCTGGGTACAAGATGTTGACGTGGTAACTCCTTGGGAACATGCAGCTGTGACTAATATGATCAGTAACTATCACCTCCCAATTCAGTCGAGTTCAAATCCAAGGCATTTAATGGGAAAAGTGAGCCTAAGGAAAACACTGCCTCAGATTTCAGAGGGCCAAGGTCTCAGTTACAGGCATAAGCCTCTCTCCTCCAAATGTGCTGATTTTCCTCAGAGAATTCCACAAGGACAACGTGTTGCTTTTGTTGCTCTGTCTTGCTGGAAAAGAGTATCTTAACTAGGAGGAGGTAGGTGGCTGTGGGGTACATGTTTTTTCTATTACAAGGCTAAGTGTTTGCCATCATAATGTGAGGTGGAAAAGCTTTATTTGCAAAACCACCCCATGGTATTTTGGAGCGAACTATTCATCACGTGATACCCCTGCACATTTTCTAAGGACTGCAAGTTCAACATATTAAACAGTTGGACCTGTTTAATTTTAGTAAATGAGTCTGATTTCAGGACCTTTTTACTCTGTCCCACTTTTAATTCACTAACTTCTGTTGAAGTAGTTTTTTATAGTAGTCAATAGGCAGCAATTATATCAGCTAATTTATCATCCTGCCATTTTCCTCTGTCATTTGTGCTTCAAAAATGAACCAGATCAGGATGAATGGTGCTTCAAGATGAATTTCTCTTGACTGAGATGTGGTGTGAACTACTACTGTGGATTTCTCCATTGATCAATTCTTCCTCCTACCTGCAGAGAACTCTGCAAGGTGTTGAAGTGCAGTTGTCTCTGCCCAATAATCTCCAGGCAAAACTTCCTCTACCAAGCTATCTTTTATGAAAGGGATTTTCTAAATGGAAGAAATGCCAGCAGGTGGATAAAATACTGAGAGAAAGGCTGTGTTTTGATGGTGACAAGGTGGTGGTTATGGGGTCTTTGAAAAGGTCTTTCAGAAGTTGGTCACGTATTTTAGCTCTGGGTTCTCATGAACTACACCATACCAGTCCTCCTAGAAATGCTGATGTCTTCTCTTGCAGTTCTCTTGGGGATAGCCTTGTGTTTTACACTGGATGAAAGATGACTTGTTACCATGCTGCTGCATGAGCACTGAAATTAGTGTGGCAGTACAGTACAGTCACTGCCATTGTGTGGGATCACACCTTACCATGTCATGTCCGAAGTCTGGAGGCACTCCAGAAGATACCAGACAGCCTATTGCCAGTTTAAAACCCAGAAGCTGTTAACCACTGAGAGGGAAACTCCTGCTCCCACTATAACAATCCTCTAACCAACACACATCCCCTTGCTTTCATAAAATGGTCTTTGACAAGCAGGCTTTCTCGAGAAAGCCATTTTAACAACCTGTGAATACCTGTCCTATAAGCAGAAGGGCAACAGGAAGTTAAATAGTGATGCCAATGGTCTGGTTTGAGTTATTCTTTTAAAATTACAAGATATTTAGATGAGACTTGTCCAGTGTAACACTAACATATCTGCTTTCCTGTCAGATGAGAGAATCACTTGGTTGGGACAGACTTGCAGATCATTTAGTGTACAAGTTTATGGTTACTGATGAATCAGTCATCTGAGAAGACTCCCCTAAAAAAACTGCTGGGTTTTTATCCCTAAAATACCTGCTGGGTATGAGTTCTCCAGGCTGAGTGAGGGTATGTGGTAGCCTGGAGGAGACCTGTTTCTGCTGGTTACTGCCTTGCTGGGGTGGAAGAGCTGAGCAACACTGCTGGGAGCTAAAGACAGGAAGGACAAAAGTGCTGAACGGGGAATCTACATGGGCAAAAAATACAGGGAGGGGTAGGCTAATGTTGGTAGGTCAGAAAATAATTTCACCCCACGTGGTGTCCATTCTTAAGCTGTTGAAAAACAGTGGGACTTTGCTGGGTGGTGCTCTTTGAAACCATAGTCCTCTTACTCTGCCTGAAAGCCCTGTGACAAATTGCTGGCTGGGCTCTGCAGGGGAATGTTTCTTACTGTTTTCAGGGTACTCTAAGTTTTATCTTAAGTACATCACTGGCTCCAACCAGAGACTGCTTTTGCTAGGCTTTTGGGGAGGAAAGCACCAATGTTTGCAGACGGGGGGGAGCAGGAGTTTCTTAGAGTTACACCTGCATGCTCCTCATCAAAGGCAAGCATCATAGGCAGGATGGGTGTATTTGTGAGAGAGAGAGCAAAGAAAGGAAACCTGTCACCACTGCAAAAGGATGGGTTTTTTAAATTTTGTACTTGACATAGAAAAGTGTATATTTTTCAGGAAGAAAGTGGCTTATTTTTTTCCCTCCTCTCATGAGAAACATGAATGAATCTCTAGGTCTGCTACTCCTTTAACTACTCAAGATTGTTGATACAAGCCTCAGGGAGTCAGATGTACATTACTTTAAAGCCAGCTGTCTATATCTTTATATTGTGAGACAATGACCTTCACTATGTGGGAGAATGAACTACTAAAGAATACAAATACAAGAAAAGGGAAACAGGAAATTGCTAGTGGTGGGAAATTTTCAAAAATGTACCCAAAAGGATTCCATACGTGTGACTGTATAAATAAAATGTTAATATCAGAGTCTGGTTACTCCTATACAGGTCTTAATAGGATATGGCCTCCTCAGGGGAAAAAAAGGCTGCAAGTGTAAAGTGATAGCCTCATTGGTAAATTGCTTCCTATCTGATAGTTCTGGTAATTTGGAGTCTGCAGCAAAATATGATTTTTAATAATCAGGGATCTACCTTTCTTGCAAAAAGAGGCCAGTTTTAGAGCTCAAATCTTGTTCAGAAACAATTAACCAACTAATTGCCTGACCCTAAACCATTTAAAGGTTTTGAATATCATTCCCTTAATTTCATTTGCCTTGAGATCATGTACTTTTTGAGGACAATTGTAAAGCAAGGTACAAAAAGCTGTGAAAGCAGAAAGTTTGTGGACTTGCAAGAGGAAGGCATGCAACTGTGACGTCAGCTCCCTGCATTCAGAGGTTTTGCCCACAAGTTGCCCAGAGCCAGAAATATGAGGGAATATCAGACTTGAACATTTAAGAATGAGAGATGGACAACCCATGTTTGGCAACAGTTGGTATCTAGTGAAGCTGAGCACTGCAGTTATGGAGCTTAGGATCATAAGCCAAATTTGCCCAGCAGCGTTAATTTGGGAGAGAGTAAGGAAAACAAATTTGGTGACTTTTTTACCTTTCCCTCTCCCCCTCCAAACCTTGCCTCTGGCCTGTTGCTGCTCTGTATGACCTCTTTCCTCCAGTGACTCCCCCCTCATGGCTCACTGGGGATTCAGACACATGTGCTGCTCAGCTATGGCGATTTTTCAGAGTAGGAACTGCTCAACTGCAGTTGGGAGACCTGTCCTTCTGGCAGTAAGGCTCCAAGCAACATCTCTCCTGGCCTGTTCTCACATCACCTATTGGCCTCTTTTTGGGTGATACATGTATGCAGTATGTATCAAAACATATATGTTATCTGCCCAAAATGCTATTGACAGCCTAGGTTGGAAGCTGCAAGGGATATGCTAGACGGAGACCTTGGTTCAACCTAAGTTCATGCAATTTTTCTTTTTACCTTAAAAGCCATTGGCAGCTCAATAATGTAGAGGTCAACATAGTCCAGCTGCAGGATCTTCAGGGTTTTCTCCAGCGTGGGACGCACCAGCTCTGGGGGGTGGCAGGTATTCCACAGCTGGGGAGGCAAGCACAAGCCTTTTTGGGTGCCAGGAGGAACAGTGAACCTGCTGAAGCCCCCCAGTACACAGTCCCTCCCTCTTGCCCCTCTATCAGAGCCCATTATTCAGAGTGCAAAGACGTCAGGGTCTCCATCCCTGAAAGGCAGAGGTGAGGGCCTTGCCTTGCCTTCTGTCAGAGCCAGGTGCAGAGGCTAAGACAGGAATTCTCGCCCAGGACTGATGGAGTGTTGACCCAGTAAAGCCATTATGTATTTTTTTTATTACAACACAGGTTCTTCTGAGATGAGTATATTGCAAACTCTTGCTCAATAAACTTAGGCAGATTCCTTTTGTTTTCCAAGCATATGCTTTCACTGAAAAACTGTGTTCCCACAAGGAATCTGTGGTCAGTTTTCTGCTTGAGGGCAGAAGCTCGGATGATGTGAGTTAGCTATTGAACAGCCAAGCACCCGGCACTGAGAGAATCTTCTGGTTTTCTCCTGTGGTGGTGGAGCCTGAGAGAGACTGCCTGACCTCGGGAAGTTTTCTCTTCTTCCCCAGTCCTCACGGGAAGATGTGTTTGTGTTTAGTGACTGTAATGCAGGTGTGAGTAGTTAAGGCACAGTCTTCTGTACCTGTAATGCAAACTGCTTCCTTTCAGGGTTATGCCCCGAGGTTGCTATGGAGTGTGTTTAGCTGGTGAGTGTTCAGCACTATCTCTAACTGAACTCTGCTGATGCAAGTCTCTTGCAGGAATAAAACCATAGCATGGTAATTAGTAACCAAGAGCTCTTTGTAAACTGATTGAGTTTTGTCGATTTTAACTGCAGCAGAATTAACACACAATAGAAGGTTTAAAGTGCCATTTGAATGCACACAATAAATTGGGCTATTTTCTTTTCTTGTTTTTTTTTCAACTTACAAAACTAACATGTGGAGTCACATTGAGGTTTTTGTCACTTTTGTTGGTTGGAAAAACCTGCTTTTTGCTGGTGTTGTCATTATCTAGCCAGTTCTGCCACCAAAGCTGACAGCCACTGCATGCCAAGTCATAGAATGAATTCGTTCTAGAGATACAAAGCTTGAATTGTGATATATGGGAGAAGATGTTGATTACAGGTGTAAAAGGACATAGCCTGTGTAAGGTTTAAGTTATTTTAGATGCTTGTTTTGTTTTTAAACTATGATATAATTATTCCTCAGGAAAACAATCTGCTCAGTTCTGCCCACAGAAGCAAGGACATGTTAAGTTGTACTGAGAACAGGACGTCTGACCCTGCCCTAAGGTGACAAAACAAAACACCAGGAAATTCATACTAGGCTGTATGCTGCAAGATATGAAGAGTGTATGACCAGACAGTGGTAAGAGGCTAAGATGTACTACAGTAAGAGGACTAAGGTCCTGTTCTCAAGAATTTTAAGTTGTTTCAGTGGATTTACTGAAAACCTTTGGTCTAGTGTTTTTTAAGTATTTTACATGTAAAATGAGCTTAACTTGTATTTAAGCAAGGAAATTACTTTGTAAACCCTTAATGTCCAGTCTATTACTCTGTTTTAGAAATTTGGTAACCTGAGATATGTTGCCTAGAAGTAGTTTTCCTCAGTGCCCTTTCTAGCCCAGTTCTATCGAGCTCAGCATTTACCAGTGAATATACTTCCCTCTAAAAACTGCAGAAGTTCTGAAGAACTTCTTTAAAAACAGCAAACATTTGTACTATGTCAATACATTGATGCCATGGAAACCTGAGTTTCATAATTGTTTTCATGATTTGTACAATTTATTGTATCATCTACCTAAGTGAACCCATGTCTGAGCAGTCAAAGCTGCCAGCTGGATTTGGCATTTTAGGACACCACATTTCCTGGAAATGTTGCTTCTAGTTTAATGAAAGAAATATCCTGGGATGAAAGAGGAGACCAAAAAGGTCTTGCTGTATCAGCCAAGTGAGATGTTGGCAGTTGATATAAAACCTCTAAAATTTCTGGATGCTGAGCTGCTCTGCCTGATCAGGCAGCCAGCAGCGAGAGCCAAGTGCAAGTGCTGATGATTTCAACTGGCAGATGCAGCGCGATCACACCAGGTCACTGTTCCAGTAACGCTGCCACTCAGCAGGGCTGCTCTCATCAGTCCCTGCTGATGGATCAGCCTTCCATCTGCTCTTGCTTTGCTTAAGGAAAGAGCTGCACGAGGGGCTTGAGTCTGAAGGCTCCTGGGAATTTCCAGTACTTATCATGTCAGCAAGGCAGAAAACGACTGACTTCTGTAGTGCCTGGGGCTTCCAAGAATGATCTGTGCATCTACCATGTTTCCTAGAAGATGCAACAGTTCATATCAGTCACTTACTGATCTATGCCTGAAGTATCTACTGGGTTGAGATTTGCCTGTAGTTTGTAAGATACCTAAGTTTGTGAGGTACATTAAACTAAAGATATGTAAGGCAAGAGAGGTCCATTCCCACTCCTACTGGGAAATTCAGAGCTGCTGTGAGAACTTGCAGTGAAACCTGTGAAAATCCTAGACTCTGATGGATTGAATTAGTTGCAGAGTATTTTCCATTTCTGCCTTTGAACTCTTTTAAAGATTGTAGAAAAAGATTGTGATGGACTGTCACCCTGAGAAGCAGATGTTTTGTCAAGCACAAACAGGACATAACTGTAAGAGAAATCCACGTGTGTGTCATCTCACAGACACACATCAGGCTGGAAGCACAGGCATTGGCTGTTGTGGTACTGTGTGTTGCAGCCCTGTGGCTCGCAGGACCTGCAGTTTTCCAAATGACTCAATGTTTAAGTAGTGATTATCAACTAGGAAAATCATCTGGTGATCAGATCAGACAACCCAATACAGAAAGGCTTAATAAATAAAGGAAGTTTGGAAATTTTACCAGGAGATGTGATTTCATAGAGCCTAAATGTTGATTCGGGCAAATAAACTGCAGAGGAAGCAGTTGAGAATGTTAAAACACTCAAAATTGTTAGGACATCTGGTTCTAACCTTTTGTTACAACTTGGTGGTTTTGATTTGTAATATTACTGATAATTTGCAGTAATGAAACTATGAAGCTGTTGAAACCAAATATTTTCTCTGATCCAAATCAACATATTTGGCATATGAGAGACTGAGAAATTCCCCTGATGAAGGCAGAGAATTTGAGAATGTGAGGCTTTTCTCAGAATGGCAAGGTTGTTATCAGTAGAACCAAGCAGGAAACTTGGAAAAGAGGTGCATATTTTACAGATTGGAAATTGCTGTACTTGGAAATTGGTCTATAGCTGCTGAAAATCCACTTGGTCTGCAAACTATCCAATCTGAAGCTTAGTTTCCTTAGTTCAGATCATAGAAGTTGACTAAATTGCTCACAGTAAGCCAGGCCTCTCATCCCATGGGATGTTTCACTCTAGGAACAGTGGTGTTTATTTGCAAGTCTGTTGAGTAATTGTGGATTACGTCTTATTTGGGAAAGGAGAAAGGGAAAATATTAGGCTGATATGTTCAAAGAAGCACTGCAGGAATGACTATTTGAGGCCATAAACTCCCTTAGAAGCTGGACAAGCACCATCAGTCTTTATTCTGCGATGTGCAATGAGCTCAATGAGCTCTCTTACACCTGGAGGAATTCATTGTAGTTGTGACAGCTTTTGTCAGACACTTCATTGGACAAGGGATTTCTCTTTTTTAGGAGAGAGTCAAGTCAGAGAGTTAAGACTTGAATGTATAAAATAGCTCTTGCATTACTCCAGGCTCATTGCTCGAGAATAGAAGTGAAATGACATCTTCTCTCCAAGTAAGTTAATTCATCATCCTAGAACTCCTTTAATGACGGGTGATACAGTGACTAAGGGTGTAGCTTGATGAGTAATTTTCTGGCAGTAGTACCAATGTAGGCACTTGCTTTTCTCCCATACACAGACACTGGCATGCACGTGCTTGCTCCCACCCCTTTCATTGTGCAACCTCATGGCAAACATGTGCAGGGGATTGCTCTAACAGAAAATAGCTCAGTTGCAGGATCATTGTCCAGCTGGGGCTCTGTGTGTGACAACACGTGTGGCACAGTAACAGGTTAGGCAGCACTTTAGGCTGAACATAGCTGTGGTCTTAACTTGCAGGCGCCTACAATGCTAAGCAGAAGGGATGTTGCATGGTTCCCACTGCTACCAGAGTTTTAAACAGAGAACAACAGTGATTCCTGTGCCTCACAGCAAACCTAGTGTTCATAAAGATCTGCAGCATTCTGGTAATGCTAGGAAAGAAAAATAAAGGATGTTGGATCTGGAAGGAAGCATTCCAGATGTTGACCGCCGGCATTCTTAAGAAAGACCATTCACGGAAATCTGGGATTTATTGTAAATAATCTCAGTGCAGGTTCTCACCTTGCCACAGTAAAATATGTCCTCTCGCTTGATCTTCCCTTCAGCAATCTTCTCCCTGATGGCTTGTCCCACCTCATGCTCGTTGAAGTAGACAAAGGCGCCGTCGATGTGGCGGTAACCAGCATCGATGGCAATCTTCACTGCCTCCAGACAGGAACCTTTGGGAGTCTGATGGGAGAAGGAAAAGAATGAACCAAGTGTCAGCCCTACTGCTTGCCTCTCCTTCAGTGCTAGACAGTCCCTGAGATATGCACAAGATTCGTGGTGTAACTCATCCTGAGTGACCATCTCTTACCTCCCCAGGCAGCCACATTCCAGCTTCTAAACAAAAAAGTGCTGTGCAATTTTTCTCAAAACTGTTGAGCGTGTGGGATTAAACTGGGAAAAGGCAGCAAAGTAAAAAATTGTCTCACTGACTCTGTGAAGGAGAGAATACTAGCATCCTCAGGAAGTAGAATCGAATGCATTTGATATGAAAATAATTTCAGAATTTCTTATCTAGAGAACAAGGGCTTTCCTACAGCAGCCATTTGATAAAATCGCTTGCTCAAGGGGAAGATGACTTTTTGGCTGAGCAGAGCTGGTCAACCACCTGCTGATCAGAGGCTGTTTGAATAGCTTGGACCTTTCAGCAGTGCAGGAATTTGGATTTGACTTCTTTCTCCTCAAATCAACTTACCAATGTTGATATCACAGTCTGAAGTTTGGGACTATCTGCTGGTATTCCCAGTTCTCAACAGCTGCTTTATAGTGTGGTTAAGAAGCAGCAATTGTTTTAGTGTATATTTATATATATTTTACTGCTTCAGTTTAAGAAAAGCCCAAGAAACCTCCTAATAAGTGACATTTTTGTACTGTGTGCTGCATTTATGTTTGCTCATCATTGCCAAAATTCAGAGTAACCTTGTTTTTGAAGTTTAGTCATATTTTCCATATTTTCCATTAGCCAGTGTGGCAAGCAAAATTACGTGTAGGCCAAACTAAGCAAAAAAGCATAAAACTGGTTGCTGAAATTATTTGTCTGGTCACTAAAATTGTACTGAAAACAGCTTCTGGTTCCTATACTTTTTATAATGAGAGAGCAGCTCTAAGTGGTAGTGGCCAAGGGTATTTAGCAACACTACTCTCCCACCCTTTTCATGGTCATTGCTCTGCTGCAACAGAGACATCTAATTCACTTCAAGAAAAACTGAAGGAGGGAAAGTCAAACTGCTCTACTGTGCTGCTGTCTGTCAACAACAAATGGCAAGAGCTGGATTTTGCTGTCTGCAAGTGCGGGGCCGAGACCACACTGCTTCTCCTGTGAAGAAAACAGATGCAGAGGCATCTGGAAATGAGACAGTATGAAGAGAGGATGTCAAATTTATTGGTTTGACAATGCCAAGGGAAGAAGAGAAGCAAGCCTGCCAGTAGGTGTTGTTGGGAAGGACCATTTTTCACCACAGCAATAATTCTCCTTCCTCTCTCTTAGCTGTCCTTTTAGAGCTGCCACTGGCCTGGTTGTCCATGAGTTTGTCCTGAAAGAAATAGCTTCTTTTCCACCACCTTCTGAACTAGGTGTGAAACTCATAGCTGCTATAGGGTGCTTCAATGATTATGGACATTGAGTCTTCCCTTCCATGTTTATGAAAGAAAAGTCTTTGAAGGACTGCTGAAGACACCTGGGGATGTCTTTCAGGCCCAGAACTGTAGGCTGGTGACAGATAATTCTGGGATAATGGGACAGCTTCCAGCCTGCTTGTTCAGGGACCCATTGTGGCTGGCTCAGAGGGACACAAAATGGACCAACTTCTGTTTGGGCTTGGGAGGAACTTTCTGCTCCAGCATGCAGTGCCTAGAAGTTATTTAAAATGCAAAGCTGCTCACACATGCCCTGATTTATTACAGACCTGAATGAGGGCCTAGAAGCAAAATGGCAGAATTTGGCATTCTGGAGTATTTACAGCAGTAATGATGCAATACTATGTGCTTAATTGAGGGAGACAATGAAACACTTGTTTCAGGGCTTTGCTTTCTTTGTGGAAGCCTCCGAAGAGCACGCTCAGCCCCTGGCAGGGCCCTTTCCTGGTTGTTAGTTGGATGTAACAAAGACCATGGCAGCTCCCAGCTTTTCAGCACACTCAATGGCTGCTTTACACTTGGGGCATGCTGAAGTGCGAGGCATGGAGCAATGACAACCTCCAACATGTTCTCTGCTTTGTCCCTGCCTGAACCTGCAGGAGAGGATTTGAGAGGCATCAGGATGAAAGCTCTGACACGAGCATTACAAGCCTGCTGTGACTGATGACAGTAACCTCAGACCTCTGCCCCAGCAATGAGCCACACGAGGCTGGAGCTGCAGTTGCAAAGCTCACACTGACTGGCACAGAGCAACAGGGCTCAGCTGAAAGCTCTGGGGAGCTCAAGCCTAAGTGATTATTAGTTATCTGAAAGACAAGTATATTTCCAATTGTGCTATCACTGTTTTTTCTCTCTGAAACATGATTTTGCAAACAGTGTGTCTTCTAGATCTCTTCAGCCTGTTTGACTTTTACCATTCAAGTGTATGAAAGCAGAGCATTTACAGGACAGGGATGCATTACCATAATTTAGATTTTGAAAAAAAAAAATTCTTTTGTTTTTTTCCTTTTCCCATTTGTTGAAAAGACTGAAAATGGGATGTGAACCCAGTACTAGAATTTCCCTTCACACTCTTGAGAGATTTTATGAACACACCTCCCAGTTATTTCCTGACTCTATATACCAAACTCGACCAGGCAAGGAAATGTTGATTATTGAGTTGCATCTTTTCTCAATCACCAGGGCCAGTTTGGTCAGTAGGAAATGAAGAAGGAATAGGTTAGAAAAGGAAGAGTTTCACATGTAAGGGAACAGCATAGTTCCAGACATAGAAGGAGGGTAGAATAGAGGAAAATACTTGCAGTTACTGTATCTGCTTTTGGCTGAATCAGTTGACTTGTGTTACAGCTGAACTTCTGTGTATTTCTTAATTTTTTACATGGGACTTACATCTGTACAAATAATCTTGTGAAAGACTCCTCAATCATAAGGAAAAACCTTATTCTTTAGGGGCTTGGGGTGGCTTTTTTTGGATCAGGTCTTGATTACCAATGGCCAGAGATGGGTTGATGGGTTTACATTGTATACATATATATATATATGTTTTTATTGCACTAGTCCATTTCATCTGATGTGGTATATTAGTTCTGACAGATTCTGGTCGAAGGTGCTTCATATAAAAATGCAAAGCAATCTAGGCAACAGTTTTTGGAAAATATTGCCTCTATTGAACCATCCCAGCTGAAGGTCTGAGACATCTGTGAGTCTGGAAACTTTATACCATATGTTTATTTTCATTCTAATGGAGAAACTATCATTTCTGGCATTTCACATATTTAATCCTTCCAAATCCTGCAGTAATGGACTGTGGTAAACTGTGCTGATGAGTTGCACAGGCTAGACATGTTGTGGTATTGCCACTTTTTAGAAGTGTTGCTTTAGGTGTCATGTCTTATTCCATTGTTTCCTGACAGACCGTATCAAAGTTGGGTGACTCAGACCAGCACTGCTCATCCATCTTTCCACCAGAGAAGGCACAAACCTGGGTCTTTCCCCTCTACTTCACTGCTCAGTCTGAGATGTCTAAATCTCTTCTGTCTTTCATTGGTCTTTAGTAGTGACCAGATCAAAGGTTAGTAACTGAAAACCAACTTTTATTTAAGTGCCGATAGAAATTTGTGATGCATCTATGTTGTATAAGGGTTGGCACCACTAATCACAGCAGCTGATGGAACAGCACCTCCCAGGCTGTTTGGCCATGGGCAACCACCCTATTCTACTCAGAACACCAGACATCTTCCCCCTCCTCCCCTCAGGTTATACTGACTTAGCACATTGCCTAAAATGCAGTTGCCTATGCTGCCTACTCACTCCAGACAGGGCTTTGTTCTTGCACCATTCCTGAATGAGCAGGGCTCACTTTTAGAGTGGAACAAATACTAGATGAGGTACTGAAATGCCACTGTGTCATAAACCTTTGTGCTTTGTTAGTAGTAATTCAGAACTCTCTAGCTTTGGCTTTAAGACAAATCTCTGCTTCTTTATTACTTTTTATTTAAGTGTAGATAAGAGGTGTTCTTGATCCTTCACCATAATTAATGTTTCAGCTTCTAATCAGCATGCCTTGCAACTATGCTACTTTGATCAAGGACTTGTTTTAGAACTGGATTTTTATAGCCACTTGTGCACTATAAGTCAGATACTTATCTTCAGAGCTTTTGCAGACAGTCACTAATTTGTGCCAAAGAACCATATTAAATTTATCACACGTTCTATGATAAAAGAATAACTGTTTGGTTGACTACGAGGACTTGCTCAATCACTAATAAATTTCTTCAATAGCATCTGTGTTATTTTTAAGATCATAAAGTTTAAGGAAACAGGAGACACAATTATTCCCTCTATCAATCCATAGTTTGTAAACTGGCTGATTTACCGTCATGCATGACACATTTAACTGGTATCTGTTTCCTCCAGGTTCTGTGATAAATAAATCCAACAGAAGGGCTGGGGGAGCAGACTCAGATATGCACCTTCACTGAAAGAAAGGAAGCAGCAATTTGGCCCCTTCTCCACAGATGAAGTAGCCAACTGGCCAGTAACCACTTTCTGTGAGTCTGAAAAAGCAATGTGCTTCATCAAGTCTGTCTGTCTGAAAGGGTCTGCTCTCTTTTTCCTCTGAGACCATAAACTTTCCTAATTTTTAATGTTCATTCCAGACACCCTCTGTCACATCCCATTTTGTCAAAAACTATTCTCCCTACCATAGCAAATGGTTCAGCTTAGTTTTGTTTGCGAGTGCACATTACCAAGCCACAGGAGAATTTTTTTTTTTGGGCATACCCATGAGTTTTTCTCTTCCCATTCAAGTAGAACAGTATTTGCTCAGCAGTGTTAGTGGTTGTCTGACTTATTACTGTTATTTAGTGTCACAGTTCAACTGCCCTCCAATTCTTTTGCTTTTTCTATAGCATCTTTTTCTGGTCAGCAGTTTCCATTCACTTTCCAGTTGATTAAGAAGTTTATCTCCAAAGACAAAGCTAACAGGACATATTAGCAGTAGATTATAATCCTACAAAACCATGTGAACAGCTACTGTAGGCACTGCTTTTATGTCTTAACATCAGTATCGTCATTTATTCCTTATTAGTGCATACAGTAAAGGAAAACACTCTGACTCAGGCTCCCAGATTGTGCTCTGCCCTGTTTTACTGGAGCAGCTTTACAGAGTTGCACCAGTGTCAGCAGCACATGAGAGCAGAGGAAGCAGCACTTCAGGGAAGAAGCCCTTTACCTTAGTCCTGAGCATCTCACCCGTTCAGTGCAGTGCTTTGCGGTCTCTCAGCTCGGAATAATGATCCTGGGGGGAGAAGCCTGAAGTGTTAGGAGACACAGGGCCATCTTCTGGAAAAATCTGAGTTTAGCTGCAGCAGAATTACACAAGACATCCAAGCCATGGGCCAAGTGCTCCAGTCCAAACCTATAATTTAGGATGTGGAGCCGCTGTTTAGGAATCTTAGTCAGCTAAATACAGGAAGGAGAAAGTAGGTACATTCCTGGGCTCAGAGCCTCCTTCATCAGAGCTCGGCACTCACACACAGATTCTTATGCAAGTTTCTAGAAGCCCAAATGCTTATTTCCATTTGCCTGTTTTCTGGACAAACTGGCAAAAAGGATTGGCTTAAGATGTTAGGAACAGAGCATAGAAAGCATGTGTACTGAAGGCCCTGCAGGAAAGTGCAGGTTGAGTTTACAAAGCCAGAGGATATGAGCCACACAAGGGTAAATTCTTAGAATTGTTTAATCTTGTAAAAGAGAAGCTGTACTGTACACCTCTTTCTTGGAAAACGCAACCGCCAGCACATCCCTCTCTCTCGTACACAGGAAAAATCTGGCTGTCATCCCCCGGAAGCATTGGCAGCCACCATCCAGGAAGCAAAACCCAGCAAAGGGTTGTCTGCAAAAGCAGGTAGAGCTGGGAATGGAGGCAGAGAACACAGCTAAGAGCCACAGGCTACTGTGCCTGCCCAGAACTTTGCTTTATGTTGTGGACTGTGTTGTCTTGGAAGGTGAAGGACAGCAAATTCACACAAAGAAGATGGGGGGAATGGTGTCACTTGTGGCCTTGTGTCACACCATGAAAGAAGGTGGAAAAGGGATGCCTTTCTCCTCTAACTTGATGCTCTATCAGGGGCCTGAAACATGGGGTTTGTCCATACAAGAGAAATTAGATTGCATAACTGCAGATTTAACATTTCTAGAATTCCTGTGACATTGTTGTTCTAGGATTTAGCCAAAGCTGTCTTCAGGAAAGCCTTATTATTGTAGCTGGCAGAGGGTGCTGGAGTTATTTTTAACACTTGATGGCAGAATCCTCAGTTTTAGGAACGCTGCAACTTTTTACTCGACACAAGGTAAGTTAATGCAAGGTGAAACTGAAGAGCTGCCATACCTTTCTGCTGGCAGCCAGGGGATTAAAGCAAACCAAGCACATGATGTGCACACCTGGGTCCCTGTGCTCACAGTGCTAGTGGGGTGGACCGGGAAAATTTCCTGAAGAGCTGGAGGACACAACAGCCAGCTGGCTGGCCCTGGAAAGCATGGATCTATCTGGGAGGGTGGGTGCTATCAAAATACCCTTCAGACAAGCAATGTAATCACAGGGATGCATGAGGTGAAAGTGGAAGATAAAGCACCAGCTTGTGCAATAAAAGAAAAGGTTGCCAGTGGCTCTTCTGCTTCATTCCCTAGAGTTAAAGGGGAGAGGTTTCTGGCGCCAGTTCGAAGAAGTGTTTGCAAAGGAAAATGTAAAACTTGGGGAATTCCACCACCTAGTTAGCTGAACCAACAAGAGTTGGCTTCGAAGCCTAGAGAGGCATTTTCTGCACAGTGCTTTCAAGTTTTGACAAATCTGGCCTCCTAGGTCAACCAAAGACACAATCCAGATATTAGCTTCCCACAGGAGCTGCAAGAACATGCTTACACTGTTTTTTGGAGAACTGTGGGGAATCAGGGACACAAAGGAGTGCACAGCCATATTTAAAGTATGGAGTCAGTCAGGGACATTTTAAAAATGGAGCTTTGCCTGGAAAATTGGGCTCTAAATGTTCTTGCCAAAAAGCGTATCTTTCAGTTGTGGTAATCCCGATTACTCACTCACAGGGGTTCAGTTTTTCTCCTCTTCAACAATGCCAGTGATTCCCCATCTCATCTTCTGTAAAACAATCTTCTTAACTTTTATTTAGATAGAATGGATCTTACTGTGGCTTTTGAGCAGGCTTAAAAAAAACCCCAGCATATTTGGAAAGCCATAGGAAAAGAGAAGAATAAAAGTACTCTTTTTTGGGTGTCAATATTTGGCTTAGTATTATTGCACTGGTAACAGCTAACTTTGTCGTTTTTGGAAGAGGGGTATATTGAAACAGCTAGTGCTTGTCACTGCAGCACGCAGCTATGGAATGGAAAAGGTCTGTTCTCTGTTTGGTTACTTTTCAAATAAGAATCCCTGTGACTGGTTTTGAGCAGTGCTACTGTCCTAAAAGCTTATCTGGATTAACCCTCTATTAGTTTTGGATCTGGACTGATTTACCACGATTCTACCCTGCGTCATAGACAGACATGTAGTTTGGTGGGTCATTTTGGTACCTGATATCCACCATCCAAAAGTTGTCCTGACTCCTGGGCAAACTTGTCACCTCCTAAAGGCTCCCTTGTTCTGGGAGCATTTTCCTGTGGAGAGCTCTTGCCATGTCCAGGTCTGCACATGTTGGTCCCGTGTTTGGGAGCCAAATGCCATGGTGCCAGGGTGGCTGCAAGAGCCAGCCCCTCTGCTTGGATTAGGCAGGAATTGCTTAGGCACAAGGCCAAGCAATTATCTGGCTGTCAATGGATACATTAGCTCAATTTTGGCTCTGTGTGGGGATACCTCTCTTAGTCCTGGAGCAGTCTGAAGATGTTTTCATGTAGCAGCTGAGATGTCATCATACGTTAGAGGTACAATCATTTTAAGAAGAAGGGTTTTTTGGTTTAGGCATGCTGGGATGGCCGGAGAGGAGAGGGAGAAAAAGTTGTTCTGAGCACAATCTGTTCCTTATGGGAAACTAAAAAATTCACTGTTTTCCAGGACCAGCAATTTTGTGTCCATTTTGCTCATAAGTCCTCCCTTGGTTAATGAACTTTGTAGCTAGAATGTTAGTCTTACATTCACACTCATCTACACGGCTGGGCTCTTCCTCATTAGGAATTTTACATGTTGACCACTTCAGTAAACACAGCTTTTCATTTGCTACACATGATTAGACACTAATTATCTTCACAACTGGAAACAGAAGCCATTAGCACAAAGTAGAAATTAGTAATACTATCAATTTGTTTTCTACTAATCTTCAAGTTTCATGGAAATAAAGAACCACAGAGATTTCATCAGAGAAGATAGAGGTAAAAGAGCATTTTGCAAATTCAACAATGTCTTAGAACGTGGGTTTTGTGCAAATCAAAGTATTAGGAACAAATCTGGTGTCTCCAAGAGAGTTGCACGCAAGAATCTTTAATCTTTCCTCCAGGTTGACAGAGTGTGCTAAGTCAAATCCAAATCCAAATTATCAAATCCAAATTTAAAATCTGGTTACAGTTCTTACACAAAAGCTAGGACTTTCTGAGTCTGCCACATTTCAGGAAAAAAAACCTACCTCTTCTAATTACCTGATTTTTCTAATTATATGGCTTAGGTTTCCTTTCTTAATGAGATAAAGATGCAATCTTGCATTTATGCAAGCCAAAAATGTTCCATTGTATAATGCAAGATTACAGGGAGCTAGCAGGAACTGAGGTATCATGAGGCAGTTGCAGGCAGAGGAGAGATCAAGGCTAAACATGAAGAAGGAAGTGTTGAAGACAAAGAAATGGAGGAAGGCTGCTCCAGTAGCAGAACAGAAAAGTTGAATGGTTGAGGAAAAAAGGAGAACAAAAGGTAAATCAGAGGTACTAAACATGCCACTTGAGCATATAAGAAAGGGAATTTTAAAATGTGTCACAAAACAGTGAGCTTTTAGCAAAAGTAATTGATGAAATCAGAACTTGTTCTGAGACACTTTTTATTTAGTTTAACCTTCTAGTGTGTACCCTCAGCTCTTTGTTAAAAGGAGTTGAAAGCACTCTTTCATGTGTGAAACCACTTACTCCCTGGCATATTTGCCACCTCTGTAGCAAACAGCTTTAAGGCAATACTAGACCCCAATCACTGCAGTTTCTTGACTCCTCACAGGAGTTGTTGCCCAAGAGCCAAGTTGGTCTGCTGCCTGCTAAGAGCTGTGCCCGCTGCTGCACCTCCTCAAGGCATCTGGGCACCAAATATCAAGAAATCCTGCCTTTTTCTGCTCCTGGCAACTGGGTCTTGCCAGTAACTGACTTACTTAAGGAATAAAATCTGAGCAATTTATCAGTGAGGACATCACTCAACACCAGGATACCAGCCACCCAAGGAAAGGCATGCCACCTGCAGTCTGTGCAAGCAGAATTGCCTCAGTATGGTTTAGTCCTTCAAGCACGAAACTAACTGAGTAAAGACTCTGTGAGCAATCTGGCTGCAGATATTGGGTTTCAGGATAAATTGTGAAGGCTAGGCTAAGAGTTTACTAACGGGCAGGCAAGGAGCCCTCCAGGACATGAAGCAGGTCAGGCACAGTTCTCTTTCTGGGCTGCAGTAATGTATCTCCTTCCCTTCAACCCGACTCAAGTGTACAAATCTCTCCCTTGAAGTATGATTTTAGGATATCCTCAGAGACTGAGGGAACATGAGGCTACCCTCTGAAACATCTCAGAAATCCCAGCCCTGAGAGACCTCATGTTGCTACGTGTTGGCCAGCCATGGCTCCACTGCTCCAAGAAGACAAGAAGCACTAGTACTGCACAAAGTAATATTGGTGCTTAAAAAACAAAGAGCTTGAGCTTTTGGTGGTTACCAAAAGGGACTGCGAAGGGACACAATGTCTTTTGGAAATGGTGGTTAGGAGATATAGCCCAATAACTTAAAAAAAAATTATTTTGTTTCGGGAATTTTATTTACTTCTTAAGGTCAAGGCATAAATAAGAGGCTTTGTAACCAAATATCCCAGCTGACTCCTGCAGCTCTGTTCAAGTTGGGTTCCCAGCATTTTATCTCTGAAAAAAAATAATTCCCTGGCCTACATCTGTGGTAATTTTATGTAGGTTCATAAAGATTACTTCATTAGAGACCTACCTTCATACTCAATACTTGCTGAGTTTAAACACTTATTCATGCACAATCATTTACATTAAAAGGACTGAGGTATTTTCTTTACATTTTTATTTTAATAGCATGTCATGGGAAATAAGATAAGGCTGTAAGAACACTTGGATGTTTGAACAGTTCCTGCTCTTGTCATCCCTTTCAAGAAAAAATCCAGAAGCCAAGCTTTCCTCAGGAGGAAGACAGTTGTGTGAGTCAGCGTGGGAGAAATTTATAGGTAAGAAATCAAGAAGTAGAAGTCTTTAAGCTCAATAGTGTCTGCAGAGATCTCAGGTGTCACTTCTCCCAGGAATGCTCAATACATGACTTAGTTTGGAGCTTTGGGTCAAACCAGGTGACTTACTTTACAAGTCACCTGAAATCATTGCTGTCTCCAGCTAATTGTGTTTCAGAAGCCAATGGTGGCGTTCCAGGAGGAAAACAGAGGGGATTAAGTTGTGTGTGATTCCTCCCTTACTGCAGATCAGAGATCCAAATCCCATCATGAGGACAAATCACTTATTACCTCTTTTGACTTAACAGCAGCCTATGGCAGCCCCAAAGGCAGGCAGCCTGCAGCAGGGGTGCAGCCAGCACCATTAAGAGTGATTGAAAAAGTTTGAGCATGCACATCCTTGTGTGAGGAGCTTTTTGGCATAAATGATCCTATGAGAACATTAGAGGCTGCTAGACCTGTACAATGAAAAATTACTCTGTTCAGCTTCTAGCTTGGGTGTAAAAAGTAATTCAGGGTGCCAAAACAATGTTTTTACATATCCAAACCAGATTTTTTAACTTGGTCACTCAGACTGGATCTGGGAGCCCTGGTTGAACTTTTCCTCTCCCTGATTCAAACCAGCAATTTCTTCTTAAACAAAACCCAGACTGTCTGGGCACTCACAAGGGTTACTTTGTGGTAGCTAAAGATTTGGGGAAATGGATCTCTCTTCCTCCTGGCTGGATGCCATACCAAGTTCTTCAGCATCCAACACTGTGGGGCTGGTGGGCAGTGCACTTTCCCATAGGGAGAGTGCTCCTCCTGCTGCAGCCTGTGCATGTTTCTTCTTGCCTCTCTCTAGTTATCACCTACCCCACATTCACATTATTTCCCTGAGCTGTCTGATATGAATTTAACCCTCAGAGGCTGAGAGGAGGACTGAATCTGGTTTCCCACCGCCCATGTGGATTCCCTTACCAGCGGACTATTCAGGGAAAGACAACTGCTACCTCCAAGTGCTTTAATAATTCTTTGATTCCTCAGCTTGTACTGCCAGTGCCCAAAATGAAATGCTTTGCCATTTGTTTTGCCTGAAACTATTCCACAAAACTGCTTCCAATTTATGAATGGATTTGGCTACCTCCGAACCTCATTTTTAGCTAAGTCGCAACTTGCCAACAGCCCTCACCCAGTGCTATTCTTGAGTGCTTTGCCCAATCTTATGTTTCAGAAGCAGTGCCTGTGTGCAGTGTGGTTGCTACGACCTTCTCTCCAAGCCCCGTCCTCCCTCAGTCAAAACAGGAAGGCAGGAGAGGAGCTGTGGCCAAGGCCCCTTGACCTTCCAGGGAAACAGCAAGTATTTATGTGGAGACGCTGGACTGATGATCTTAGCTGTGTTGACAAGGATGAGTTATAAAGTGAGGCAGGCATAAGAGCAGTTTTAACGAGGCATAGGATTTCCAGGATTTAGGAGTGTTTTTAGCACCTTTCCCCTTTAAGACTGCTCATCCCCATGCTTCATCTGCTTCCAGATAGGTACCAGTGCCACTTGATGGGCTGTGCTGAGAACTAAGAATCATTGCTGGGAGTTGGTGGGAGCCTGCCATGGACTGGTCTAGTTCTGCTGTAGCACAGGGCAATGCCAGGGGCTCATCCAGGGGCCTGTCCTCCTCTACCAGCCTCCCCTGTGGGGCTGCCCTCTCCCTCCTCCCCCCCATCTATTTAATACCCTGGAGAACTGGGTCAACGGCTTGGGGGCCCTCAGGAAGGGGGAGCTGGACATGGTGCATCTGCTGGAGCCTTGGCAGAGCCACTCCTGCACTCGCAGGGCTTTGCCAGAAAGATCCACACAGCCAAACAGAGGTAGAATTGGCCTCAAATTTTAAAGCTGTCTGGAGTGCATTGGTAGTCCTGATTCACAGTTCCCACTGTGGTTCCCACCCAAACCCATGAGGAGAAGGAATATTTGGGGAAGGGAAGAGAGAACAGAGGAAGGAGTCAATGACTGAGATTTCAACTTTTTCACTTGAGTCCATCCTTGGTAGGATAAACAGCCTAATTTTTTATGTAGGCAAGAATCTAATACAAATCATACATTTCCTTCCTTGCGTGAAGGAGAATGCAAAACCAACTTCAACACACTGAAATCTGCCTGCAAAAGAAAATTAGGCTAATAGTTATGCAATTATTGCATACCTTTGTTTTAAAATAAGGACAGGAAACACCAATTAAACCTGTAAAAAATTTTTATATGCTTCTCTTGATAAATAACCCAAGTTTCTGACTAATTCTATTCTGTGACCCAGAGAAGACTCCTTTCTTCCTATTAGCAGATGAACTGATAGCCAGTGGATTCATTGTACTTTCTTGCTGTGGTAGGAGAGTAAAGCAAAAAGAAACCCCCAACGTTGCACTTTTCAGCCTCAAACAATTAGCTGAATTGTCATCTCAATCTCTACCCAGTCAGAAGAAAAGCTCTCTTAGATCTAGGGGGAAAGAGCATTCAATTGAAATGAGACTGATTATCAAACAGACCTTTTCCATAGTGGTTCAGCTCTGCTTCTGTTGAGTGATGTACTACTTTGAGTCAGTAAACTTGTATAGGGGACTTGTACAGGGGACATCAATAGATATATTTTTTGTTGAGTATTTCACAACCAGAGAAGCATGACTTATCTCCCAAAGTCGTCTTTGGGAGAACAATTAAGTTATTTAAGATGAGCAACGCAAGCTGCTGACACATTTCAATTTTGAAGGCACTGCTGTTCAGTTTATGCAGACAAAGCCTGAAACGTGAAAGCTGGCCTCCTGCCTTTGTTTTCTTCTAACCGACTGCTGGAGGAGCAGATTTCCCTGCTCCATGGCTAACTAGATCTGCCTGGTTGGCTTAACCAGCGAGCACATTCCTGCACTTTAGGAAGAACACTCTGGGCTCATTACGAGCTACTGGGCTACAGCTTGACACTGAGAAAACAGATTTGTTTTGGACAGGCTGCTCTGACATGGAGGTGCCAGGGTGAATAACCTTTGGAGAGAAAAAAAAAAATCAAAACAACAAACTAGCATAAAATCAAAAACCCACCTCCAAGAGCAAGATGAATAATCTGACAAATGAATGGTTCTGTATTTTATATCAAAGCACAAAATAACTAGAAGTTGCGGGGATCTGACTCATGAGCAGAAATAGAGTGCTGGGGCTGGCTTGAGCCGTCGCTACCACCAGCTGCCTGCCCCCACCGCTGGAGAATGGATGGCTCAGATGCTGCTGCTTAAGCAATTCAGCCACAAAAGGCTACAGCTAAGCATTTCAAGGGAAACGTGTCAGCGCTAGTTTATAGCCTCACTCCTTAAGATAAACCTTGAAACGATCCTGGGTTGCCACAAAGCGTTTCAGCTGTTGAGGCAGGAGGAAAAGGACAGACACTTCGCCAGGCATCCCGGTGGAAGTTGCACCAGGCACAAGTCAGCACCCGGCAAAGCAGCTTGTCCCAGCCAGGCAGCACTCCGCTGTCACAGCAAGGAGTTGACAGAAGCCCCCACCCCCTTATCAGCAAAGCAGCCTTTTTGAAACGGGCAAATTTTAAGCCGTGACCTATTTAAACATCCTGCCCCATCACCGACCAGCAGCACAATTCTGCAACAAATCCCACAGCCCGCTGCTGCCGCTGCGACTCCCCAGCTGCTCTCTGTGAGAAGTTCTTCGACTCAAATAGCAGTCCTAATCCCAGCGTAAAGCTCCAGCCCAGCTCCGCCAGATAAACACATTGTTTCACCTGGTCTTCTGCGAAAATGGGACTGTGGCAAGTGCCTTATCACTGCTATTTTCTCTACCTCTTCTCAACTCCTCCTCCCACCCATAACTTTCTAACGTGTTTATCATGTAGAAAGAGAAAGCTCAGAAAATCAAACTCCTACAAACGCAGGGGGAAGGAGGAAGAGTGGTTGGATATGTGCACCCATCCCCACTGAGTGTACAGTTACACAGCGGCTTCAATTGCTCTAAATTGGAGTTGCCGTAGCAATGCCTGCCCTGCCTGTCCTCCCCATCTTCTCTTAGCAGGAAACAAAGGATGTATATGCAAAAAGCAAAAAGCCACTACCTGGGGCTGTTTCGGCTGAAAACCAGCCCTACCTAAAAGTGATTCTCTTTAGCTCATTGAGCTCCATGCAAAGGCTCGCCGTACACCTCGAACCGCGGGAGGACAAAGGGAGGAAGCATCAGGATTTTGCAGGAGGGGGCAGAAGAAGCAGATCTGTTGCTTTGTTGATTTTGGGACAGCTGAATTCCTGCAGGATGAATTCTTAGCAGGGCAGCAGCAGTGCCGGGAAGCTGCCTCCGTAAGGGGGATCCCATCCAGCTCCCCTCAGCTCTGCCAGGTTACTTGCCACTCTGGGCTCCCTGCCTGATGCCACAGCATTGGGCCACAGCTTGTCCTGGCTGCAGGCAGGAAGTGCAGCAAGGTAGGAGCTCTTGTGCTGGCAGCTGCACTTTTCTTAACTTAAAACTAGGACAAAAATTGCAATTTAAGGGTTAGGGGCATAATGTACACGTCTGGAAAAAGATGCTTCAAGTTCACTCAGAGCTATTTTGACACTGAATTATGCAACATTCTGCTTTGCTATATCAAAACTCCTGTTAGAGACCTTAATCTTGTTTCACTAACCATTATTCAAAGAATGTGTTAGCTGAAAATATCTCCCGAAAGTTTAGTGATGTGGGGGACGATGCCCAGGCTCTGAAGTAATGAATTCCTATTGATTCTCCCCATGTAAACCAGCATCGTTAACCAGCGAGATCTGCAGTCCTGGGGATGCCTTACACCCTTTCTGCATCACTGATGCATTGTCTGCAGTAGTGTTTGTTGAAAATTCGACACCGTTATTGATGCACCATGCTACATTTAGTGGTTGGTAAATGGCTTTAATCAAGAGTTTTCTTTAAAAAGGTACCTTGTGATATGTGTAGTCATACACACACATTGCACCGCAGCTATTACACAAGAAGAGTTCTGGCCACGATGCCTCTTTTCCAACTCTTCAAACAAACAAAAAAGAGAACAGAAGAAAGATCAGGCAGTTAAGGGGAGCTTTAAAAGGCAGTGCCTACTGAATTGCCTTTGCGCTCCCAGGTCCGGAGAGGGAAGAAGCATCAGGTGTGCTTCCCCATCCTCCACGGGTGCAGCCGACCGGCACGGTCAGATGGGATGCCTGCCCGGCGCAAAACCGAAGGATGCAGAATATTTGAGAGTGGTTTGGCCGCTGGCAGTCAGCTGTGGGAGCCGCAGGGATCAGGATGCAGGAATTTGAGTCTTTGTTTCAGGAACATTACTTGGAAAGTATCGTGAGCAGCCGCAAGACGGTTCGAAATCCCTCATCTTTATCTACGCTCGGCACAGGGGGCAAAGCAGGGGAGCCGACGGCACCGTCCCTCCTGGCTCCGGGGGGACGAGGGCTCCCGGCTACCTGGCCTCGTCCCATCCCTTCCCGACCCGGGCATCGCACGGCACTGTCCCGACTCCATGTCCCCCGCGCCCCTGCCCGTGCGCCCAGCGGTGCGGGGCGGCAGGCGACGGTGGCAGCTGCAGCACACCGCAAGCTGGGCGGGATTGTTTTCTTATTTCTTCCCACCTTTCCCTCATCTGCCGGCCGCGCACTGCCCGCACTGCTCATGGTAGAGCCGAGTCTTTAACTTCGCACGGGGAAAGGAGCAAAGCGAGAAGTAGCCGGGACGGGAGGAAAGGAGGAGGGTAGCCGCGGCTCGGGGGGCTGCAGCGAGGGCGGCCGGCACCTGCCCCCGCCAGCGGCGCGGGGCGTCCCGGCGCCCCCGGACTTACTTTCTGGGGGTCCGCGTAGGTGCCCAGCCCCAAGAGCGGGATGCTGTTGCCGTCACTCAGCGGAATGCGGTGGCTCTCGGCGGTGAGGTTCATCGTGCCGGCAGGTAGGGCCGCCCCGGACCCGGGGCTGACTCCGCAGGGGGCGGGAGCCGCCGCTTCGCAGCCAACCGCGGCCCCTGGCACCGGCACCCACCGACGGCTGGACGGAGCGGACCGGCGGTGGCTCTGGGGGGACTGAGGGACGAACTGCCTTCTCCCGCCGCCGGGGAGCGCCTTTTTGGGGGGCTGAGCCACGTGTGCCCG
>VYXF01010822.1:57095-157885 GCA_013397295.1 Polioptila caerulea | reverse complement strand
TTTTTACTTGTTTTGGACAAGAGAACATGTTAAAAATAGTATTCTCCTGAATCTTCTTGATTTAGGTGTGTTTACACATTTTAGATTAGACCAGAGAGATTATAGAGGTGGGTGACTTGCAGTGCCTAAAAATGAGCTTTTTTAAAAAACAAAAAATGAAAGTACTTTTATAATACTTGTATTTGTTAGATAAAAAGTGTGTTGCTACAGTTTCTATTTTCTCTATGAATCGTGCTCCACTCTGTGTAATTATCTGCTAGAATGCATGCTCTGCATGTGTTTTTAGTTAAAATTTCTTAAAACACGGTCTTAAAGTCTGCATATTTTCAGCCTAGTCCTTTAATAACTCACATAAAATAGCATGTGTCCATCCTATCCTATGGGATATCTACTTATGTATTTTCAACTAGCTTACAGATTTTTACAGGTAGCATGTGTCAATACTATATTTATTTTCTATTTTGCCATTACCTATAATAAACTAACACATATAAAGGAAAACTTCTAGCTTCATTTTGAATCTCTAAGAAATAAGGTCTGTGTATGCTTAGTAGAGGACCCATACATGAATTGAGATTGCTTTTTTAGTTCTAGCTACTTCTACCAATTATTCAATTCTACATTGTAATTATACAAGCTGAAATTATATAAGCTGAATTGGAGAATGCTTCTTTGGTTTAAAAAAAAAAAAAGTGACATATTTTAGTCTGTTTTCCCAGATTATCACAATAATCATCAAATATATCTCAATATACTTCTTGAGGGCACCTGATGAGATGACTGGTACCTTACACTGCCTGCATGATTCCTTCATTTAGTGACCAAGGGGTTCCTCATATGGAAGCATTTGTGATCTTTTCCCTTTGGTGATGTTTGTTGCACAGTGAGGCTGATCACTGCCAGGATAACAGCCTGGGCTTTATTGGGAAGTGTGATGTAATGGGCATTCCTAGCAGTTTTTATGCAAACACCTTTTTTTCCCTAGCTCCACTGGTGCATGTAAACTACTTGGCAAACAATGAAATGCTTAAGTGACGTGCTCTCTTTTTTATTTCAAGAACTTTTATGTCTGCTTAGGACTAATTCTTCTTTGAAAGACCAGAGATTGCTTTCAAACTTTCAAGACTTACAGCTTGGCAGTGATGGGAATATGATATATGTACACTTTTAGTGTAACCCTTCACTGCAAGTCCTGCAAAGCAGTATCTGTCTTCCAAAGACCTATCTGGCCTGACTTTTCCAGCACTGGTACAGCACTTCTGCTGGATCTCTAAGGAGAGCATGAGGACAGGGAGAAAATGTGCCTACCACTTGTGCCTGTGGAGAGATTTAGGAAAATACTTGATGGCTAGGTCACTTATCCCTTCTGCTTCATATAAATGCTCTGTGGCTACAGCTGTGATAAAAGGGAAATTCCAATGTATCCTTGATGCTGTTCCATTGCTTCTAGTAACATTGGAAAAGTGAAGCCACTGCAAGCCTTTGATCACTCCTGGGGTACAGGAAGAATGCCAGCAGCTGCTCCAGATTATGCTCCCACCACTCCTGTGACCATGGGGATGTGCTCATGCTGCACTCAGGCACAGGGGCTTCCCCACGATCCAGTCTCCAGTGGCCATCCTGGTCCATCCCTGTCCCCATGCCACCTTGGGACAGGTGCAGAGCCCCAGGCTGTGGCATCCCTTAGAATGCCACTGCCACAGCCCTTATGCTGGGTGCTGTGGGGTGCTCCTCCAGGGGGATGGCTGTACAAATAACCAGAGCCTGCACAGCAGTTTAACCCCCCTCTGGTTTGGGTTGTAGTCACTGAGTGAAGCTGTGGCAGATGCTGTACCAGAAACAGCAGCCACACAGAGAGTTGAGGAAGCAAAATCTCACAACATAAGAGCCAAATTAGCCAGGTTATTTAGCCACCACCATGTCTCCCATGGCACAGCAGGAGAGGGGGTGGCACTAGCAGTACAACCCCTAAAATGTTCCCTTTTCCCTTTTGGTGTCCACTGCAGAAGCTTGAGTTGCTCCATTAGCATCCTGGGAGTGTTACTTATGGGCTGAAAATCCCTATGGAGGATGAGGAGCTCCTTTGGAGGATCAGAAACTGCTGGGAAAGGGAAAGAGATGCTCAGTTTGAAAAAGTAATCCTCCTAATCCTTCAGAAATGTAATCCTCTAGTCTTTTACCAGTGTCATTTATACAGGCACTGTCCTATGAGTCTGCTCTCTTTTGGGCACTGTCTTCATGCTCCAGTTTGGTGTTAGCAGGGCTTGCAACAAACTGAGACAGAAGCCAGCTTATTTCCTCCCCCTGACACTCTGTTTACTGATTTATCACTTTCTTCTAGCAACAGTGTCTCAGTTTTTGTTCCTGACTGTCTGCTCTGGCACATGACCAACTTGGGAGCTGGTGAGTGCTGCCTCTCAGATCCCCAGCCAAAGGTCAGTAGCTGCATGGTGGCCTCTGGATTCCTCCGATACCTACCCTTGTCATGTGGGGAGGCATTAACCTTTGGCCCCGAGTAAGTGTCCTCACATCTCACCTCAGTTAGTCTGGCCTGCTATTTCACCCTGTCCAGTATAAACCCCTTTCCTTTGGCTTCCTGCAAATCTAAGCCCTGTCTTGATAATTTCCAGCACACCATCCCCCTGATGCTGGTGGGAGATGCTGGTGTGTGCTGCACCCAGGGCTGTGGCAAAAAGGGGCAGCTCGGGAAGAGCTGATTGTGCACTCACAGCCCCTCCTGCCCCCTGAGGGAGCAGTGGTGGTGGCTCCCTCTGTGTAACCTCTCTTCCTCACCCAGAATAGGGATAGCTACTGTGGGAGGATACTGCCTGTATCATGCAACTAAGGTGCTTCGAGAGTTTGAGATTTGGGGGCTTTTTAACTCCTCATTCAGGGGGAGAGACTCACTGAGAGTCCCTTACTTCAAATCAGGCTCTTGGGATAGAGTTAGGCTCATCACCAGATATTAGCATGTTCCAAAAATGTGAGATTTCTCTTGCCTCTTTTTGATGCAGAACTTGGTGAGGGGTTCACCTCAGTGCACCACTACAATTCCTGCCAACTCCATGTTTACTTGACACGTAACCTCACACAGCTCCCTTGGGTCCATCTCAGGGCTGTACAGGCATTCTTACTTCAGCTCTGATGAATGATCATTTTACTTCCTGGCACTGAGTAAACAGCTGTTTTCCATGTTACCTGCTTTAGGAGCCTCACTGGTAGGTTGTTTCTTTCCTTGCCTCCAGCAACAAGCAGACACAAGTGACTAATTGCAGCAGGGCTGCACCAGCACCTTCTTGCAGTCAGGACAGCGTGAAAAACTCCCATTGTTTTCATAGAGCACACCACATGTCAAATGACTGCAAGATAAAACAACAGGAGCAGGTACTTGCAGTCTCTTTTCTGTATCTTTTACTATTCAAAAAGAATGAAAGCAACGCAGGCTTGGAGATGAGGGTCCCAAAGTGGCCAGTGCCCTTTGGTCACAGCACTTCCAGCTTCAAGTCCCTACTGGGGAATCTCTCCCTTTGAAGTACATCTCACTTGGGCAGGAGCCAACATCATACCACGAGAAGGAAACTATTAGCTTGTAAAGAGAACCCCACAGGTAAACTCTGACCTCCTGCTGGTTTCTTTGCTTGCAGGTATTTCCTGTGGATGCTTTAAAAACAGATGATATTGTTAGTGCCACCTGCTAGTGGGCAATGCTCTGTGTCAAAAGGAACAGGGAATTTAGAAGAGTAGGCTTTAAAACATCACATTGATGTGTTTCAGCCTGCCTGCATGCTTTTTTAATTGTGTCAGAGTGCTTTAAAAGGACAGATAAACTCATCTTTGCTTGGGTTAGCCCCTGTCCTGGAGCTGGCAGCCCAGGAGGAGGGCAGTGCTTGTGGGAGCAGAGTGGTGCTGCCTAAGGATGTGAAGCCCCACTTGAGCACCAGTGCTTTATGAGCAGAGGGTCTATCAGGGCTGGCAGGATCTGCAGCTGTGTTCAGCTCTTCATTCCACGTTTCATACCAAGGTGCTGCATACAGACCACAGGGTGGGTTTTTCCTCTCAGTAGGCTCTCAATTTGCAGTGGACATTTCTTTTGTCTGCTTTGCAGACAGAATTTTTTTCTCCATCTGCTTTTCTTTTCCCAAATTACCACTGAATTTTTGATGTTCACATATACATTGGCAGATTGAGAAACCTCCTGGTGTATTGTGAGACATGCTTGTTGTATTCTGCCAAGCTCTACCAGCCTATCACTTCCATACCACCTTCAATACCACCTTACCTTTGAAACTTCATTGTCAGGTTTACTCAAGCTTGTGCCCAAATATCTTCATTTTATGAACGTCTCATCCTTCTGCCCTACCACTTTTCCATGCCTTCTGTCATCTTATGCAATGAGGCAACATGATGCTGACCTCCTCTCTCCAAGGTGTTGTGTAGTATCTCTGCAAATCCAATGGTGGTGGTCCAGTTTGGGATTAGGAAATAGAAAGAAATGAACAGTTCCTTGTTTGCATAAGACTGGAAGAATTGTTGGGGCAGAGCTGGGGCTAGAACCCTGCAGAACAGTCCCAGAATAAGTAATGAGACTGCCTGTCATAACAAGAAAGAGGAGCTTGCAGCAACTTCTTTTTCTGAGATGATTTGTTAAATCTCCTGTAATTGGTTTAGTAAACACTAATAGATGGGAAACAAAACAAAATGTTCTCTTCCAGCTTTCATAGGCTGCATGGTATCTCTTACAGCCATATGGGATTAATGGTGGCTGTAGGGTAGGATTGTATCATAAAACTTTTATTAAATGTTTTAAAGCCAATTAAAGAGACATTGCCAATTTGAGCTTTCTAAGATTTTACAAAGTAAATTTTTTCCATTGTAGTCAAAGTGCCTTTGAAGTGCTAGATCCTGAAATTCTTAACCATTTAAGAAGTAAATTGCTATTTATTCTCTGCTGATGCTGAGCCAATACTGTGACAGAAATTTAACTAGTTATGCACAGTACTGTTGTGGGCAGACAATGAATAATATGCTCCAAAGCAGAAATTCATTCTATGTTCCTTCATTTACAGAAGTATTTTAAATCTTAATTGAAGCCTCATTAAGTGACATTTTAGATGGGATTGGGTTCTCCTACCAATTTGATGTGTTTTTCAGATAAGCCTTTCTTAAAACCCTCAAGTCTCCAAAGAGAGAAGTTAATTTGTAAGTGTAATACTGATTATGAGAAAATCCATATGTCTGTGTTCTTGAATTTCATTAAAAACCAAGCTTCCATTTCAGGTATATAGTTCCCCTTAGTGTAAGGTGTAAAATGTCCTTTTTTTCCCCATGGAGAGCATTCAGCCTACATTTCAAGGAGCAAGCAGCCCATGACAGGAGAAGGATCTGCAGGCCTCGGTGTCTAGGGTAGAAAGGAGATGGATGGATGTGGATGCAGTCACAGTTTGCATTGTACTTAAAGTCATGAGAGAAATATGAATCTTCTGATGGAGCTCAGGATGCTCTTGGATTTCTGGGCTGCAAGCTCACACTGCTGGGTCATGTCCAGCCTTTCATCCTCCAGTACCCCAAAGTCCTCCTCTGGCCTGTTCCTTACCCCGTCATCCACCAGCCTTTGTTCACACCAGGAGTAATTCCTTTTCAGTTGTTACAGTGATTTAAACTCCAGGATCCTTGATCTTTAGACATGACCCTGTCAGGGCACATCTTGGCCTGTTGTGGCATCCTCTGAGAGGCAAAATCATCTCTTTGATACCTGTAGTGCCTTGGATGTGGTTCACCTGTGTCTGCGAAAGGGCAGCAGAGGCTGGGGCAGCAATGCCTTCCCCCCTGCCCAAACCATGTCCAGGGAGCTCTTGGTGCACATCCTCAGCTCTGCGTGTTGCAGAGGGCTGACATGTCCCCACAATGTGACCTGGTGATCTCCTGCACACTTGCAAGGCTGATGTGTGTACTTTGGGGAGCCTGTCAAGGCTGAGGTGAGCAGGCCTTGGCACAATGTCACCTTCCTGGTCTCACAGCTCATTGCTCACCCACAGCTGGGACCTGACAGGCTTTTTTTGTCTCTGTTTTGTATAAATCTTCGTCACTATAGCACTTCATCTGATGTGACTAACACGCATGGTTTTTCTCTGCTCTCTCCCCTGAGGAAGGTGGGGGGAGAATTAGTGTGGGCAGTGCAGTATTTCTGCTTCGGTCTGGTTATTTTAGAAACAAACTTAAAAACATATGTTCATTTCAGTTCGTTTATGTGACAGAGACAAGGTCGAAGAGATATGCCTGGAAAGTGTAGCTGAAACCTCCCTATGAGCTGGGCTGTGTTCAGGGATCATGTTACACGGAGTTTATTGCAGGCTGGTATTTAAATTCACTATAGCCTGCCCCATCATTGTATTTTAAAGGTCCCTTTCTTTTACTAATCTCTTCATTTTGTCTCCTCCTATTTGTACTTTTCCCTTTTATTGCTCATTTCAGGACAATTACATTTTTTGAAATATTCTCTGTTCTGCAGAAATCACCACCTGTACTATAGAAACACAGCTGTATAAATCTTGGTAGCCCAAATTTTTTCCCTATCAGGATCGTCATTGTATTGCATGTTGTGTTCTTGCTCCACAATTCCTACCTAAATTTCCAGTACTGGTGAGACAGACTGTACCCTTGAAATACTTGCGTGTTAATAAGACAAAAATTGAGATTGGCAGGACACGGTGATGGAGGATTTCCTCATGAAAAAGTGAGGATTGGCAAGTCTGGTTTTCATTTTCCATCAAAGCAAAAGGAGAGTTTTGTAAATGATGGTGGGAAGAAACCTGAGGAGGGGAGATTTCAGGAGATAACAGCCTGTGTGCTGAGGAGGGAGGTGAGGGGGCAACTGACTTCAAGCCTCAGCTCAGCTGGACCTGGATGTAGACCTGAAGCCCCTGCCTCTGTGAGCTTGCTGGCTGGGGGCTGCTCCCCTCCTGACCAATGTTTAAAGATGTAGAAACTGAGAAGAAAAATGAGAAAACAAATGGTGATTAACTTAATCATGGGAGGAGAACACCCGAGTGTGATGTAGGAGGCAGAAGTTCAAGCCTTTGCTGAAATGTGTCACAAAAAGTAATTAAACTTTCTCCTTCATGTTCTCCTCCAGTGCTGTAATCCCTGTGGCTGCCAAAGCTCATTCTGCTTTTCACCAGCCAGATTTTCCATGAGGCTGGGAACTTACAGCCACTCAAGTCCTTCTTCTGGGAAAAAGGTCCCATAAAGTGCTTCCCAACACTTGCAAGACAGCAAATAGGATTTGAAGAAGATGGTTCTCATTTGATTATACCTCCAAGCAACATCTTCTGTTCTTTTGCACAAGTATAGTTCAAAGTTTGTATTAAGAAGGAGGGGGATGGGGAAGCAAATTGGGATTTTTGGAGGAGTTTTGGTAAAGTCTTGCTCTTTGTTACTGTGGTGATACTATGAGAACTTGATTTGTGGGTCCAGGGAGAATCTAAGTTGTGAAGAAAAAAGCTGAGATTTTTGGTAAGAGCACATAGTTTTGAGCACTCCTTTTGACTTTTCCTCCTAGTGATATTGGGGGGGATGTGGTTAATTTTAATGGGAACAGGATCAGTGTATAAACCATGATAAGCCTTCACTAAATTAAAACTGGAAAACGTCTGCTGAACTGCTTTTGAAATGTCTGGATGTAAGTAAAAGGGATCAGAGGCCTGCTTGTTGCTCAGAGAATGTATTTGACTCTGGACTAATAAATTTTCCCAGATTTTCTTTTAAAAGTTAGTTAAATGAAAGGTCAGTCCCATTTGTAAACAAAGCTGTCTGAATTTATTGTTAAGTAAAAGCATCAGGGACTTTTGCAGTACTTTGCTCTGTGGCTGAGAGACGGCACAGTTGCTTTTTAGAAAGCTTAGTGCATATGATTCTTCTTTATTTAGAAAATAAACAGAAAAGACATGCCAGTCAGTAGCTTCAAAAGGTCCTTGCTGCAATATAAGAGCCGTGCGATAGCCTCCTGATGAAATGGGAAAGCAGACAAGTTGTTTTCAGGCACTTGGGTTGAAAATTGAAGATCTGGCCAGCTTAGTGAAAAGTTTATGGACCTTCTGGGGAGTCTCTGCTCCGTTTGCCCAACCTACACTGATTTTTTTCCCTGATTCTTTGGAACCAGGTGAAAATCAGTAATTTGAGGACTCAAACCAAACAGAAAAGAAGAGAGAGGAACACTGAGGATGTGAAATCTTGTACAGACACCTGCAAAAACCAAAGCAGCTGTTAGCCATATTGCACTGGCAGGAGTGCTGTGCAGAGCAGGAGGAGTGGTTGCCTCACAAACTTTTGGGTGAGGACATCCTACTCACTCTCCCCCTACCCTATGGCTGATGTTGGCAGTGCTGCCGAGTTCTGTTCACATTGTCTGCCCCCAATAGAGGTCTATGAGGTGTGAGCACCCTACAATACAGCGAGAGAGATCAGCGCTGTGCAGGGACCCAGGATGCATGAGCTGAGCAGCTGCAGAAGTGAGATTGCCTTTCCAGCAATTGTTTTGCCATGGCAGTGCCAAGTTCAGCATGGGCTAAGAGTCTGCTTTTTGGGCAGGACCTGTAGCAGTGGTCACATCATTTAAGTGTAGTGTCTGAAGTGCTTCATGCCTGTGTCTCCTTTGCTTTTTATGTAATGTACTTGTGCATGGTGTCATTTTACTAGAACGATGTTTCTTGGGCACTCCTGTAACCAGAGATACCCTGACCTTACTGTCACATGCTGGCTAGTTCTTGTACCAAAACAAAAAGGTGAGAAGATAGAACCTAAAGGGATAGAGCAATTGCCAGGTATGTATTTGCATTTCTCTCTCCTGAGCCTGTAAATAATCTCGTTTGTGGCAGTGTTTCTCTTTGGGGTTTCTGCCTCATTTCTGCTTGGCAAACAGAGAGGTTTGAGAGGTTTTATTTACTTTTTCAAGGGAGAGAGAAAAAAGATAAGGAGGATTTGACTGAGGCTGTCGTGAGGCCAGTGAAGCTGCAGCACACCAGCTGGGAGCATTGCTCATTCTTCACGTGTGCTTAGGGAGTCAGCCAGGTTCCCAGAAAGGATGGACAGCTAGCTGGGAAGAAAAGGACAGCCCAAAAGGTTATGTGGTCACATGGCCAGATTTTCCTTGGGCTGGCCTTCAACCCCCTGTCCCCATCACCATTCCTAGGCCAGGCTGTCTCTCAATGCTTGTGTAAAAAAGAGCTACATTCTTTTAATTGAAGCTGTGTGTTAAGCAGGTTTCCAGTAAACCAGTGCATGTGCCTGGACTCTTAGTTCAGCATAAAATGGGGTTTTTTGTTTGTTTTGGTTTGCTTTTGCTTTGTTTCATTTGACCTTTGTGTAATTTTAGCTTAAGGAAAACAATTGAGAACAGACTGCAATTCATATACCATTTTTCATACCTCCTCCCAAAAATGCATAATATAGTGTTTAAACTTGTAGAAAATCATGGTAGACAAAGCTTGATAAATTTTGGTTCCTTTCCAGAAAGGTGAAGAGGAAAAGATTTTTCCTGGACCTGGTTTTTCAAGGTGAACCCCAGGCAATCTCTGCTGTACCTCACTGTACCCAGGCTCCTTCCTATTATATCAGTGTATGGAGCCTTATAGCAGCTCGCAAGATTTTAGCCTGTGATGTCTTAAAGAACAAATGCATGCTTCTCTGTACAGAAACTCAATGATGGAGGCATGGAAATTTCTGGCATTTGAAATTTCATTTCAGTGTTCAAATTTTAGAAATGTATTTCTATTAAGTAATTAAGAGTCTGTTGACACCAAATGAAAATCGCAGGGAACATTAGGCTGTTGTAAGGGAGAATGACTTCTTGTGTGTCCTACCAGATGAGGAGACCTCATATTAGCCCAAAAGCTCTTCTGGAATCCCCGGTTGAAGCTTTTCTGGGCTGCAAGCTCAGGCTCTAAGAGAGCTCATTTCTCTGAAAGGCAGAGCCTTATTCTTGCCCACTCTGCCTTTGAACTAAGAAGCATGAAACCTAAGGGATGCTGTATGACTTCCTGAGTTCTGTGTTACACATGGGTGGCTGGGCATTGTTCACACCGAGCGTTCAGTTAAGAGGGGAGACTTTGCATGCGGTGCGTCCCCTCTGAATTGTCCCACAGCCGCCTGTCCCACCGGACCACCTCGATGGCTGAATGAACAGCAGCTGTTCATTAACAGGGAACAGAGATCCGGCGCTGGCCATAGGAAGTAAAAGCCCTAGAGCACACTGCAGTAGCCTTGTTCTCCCTTTACAAAGCTGCTCTCTGTTAAACTGCAGTATCGACCCTCACTGGCGTACAAATGCCCTTCGTTAGGGTTTGCACGCTGTGTTATATGAGTCCGCAGTTAAAAAGCAAACGAACAAAACCTGCTTGTGGTAATTTACTGTAAAGGCACTGGAAGTCAGTTTAATCAGGGAAAAAAATGATTGGGGTGATTATGCTCAGCTGTAGTGCTGGAAGGAGCAGGACAGCCGGGTGCTGAGGAGGTGACTTCACCGGGGACTGTGGAGGAGATGGATTATTTGCAAAATCTCAGCCTAACATGGATCTCCCAGAATGCAGCCTGCTCCTAAGACACACATCCATGTATGTTTAATAAGGTGTTAGAACAGAACCTGAAATATTCCTTCACATTCCCCTGTTGTGGATCATTTCAGTGACCATCTGGTGCCCCTCTTATTTTTTTTTTAAAGACGCTCTTGCGTCCTGCACATTACTTTCTGTTTACCCTTTGGGCCCCTGCTTGGCAGAGTGCCATGGAATGTGCTTGGTGTCCTGTCGTTTCCCAGCTCAGCAACACACTGAAGACAGCGTGTAACGATAAGCCATCGTGTTTCCGCTCCCACCCCGCCAGGAGAGCCTCATCTTACCAGCTGCGAGAGCAGCCTTTGCTTGGAAGGTGGGAGAAGGATGTGAGAGTTTGTACCAGCAGTACTTTTATTTCTAGGAAGATTTTTTAGCACTTGTTTTGGTGGCTTGTTCAGATTTGCATACTTGAGTAGAGACAGCAGCCTGGTATCCAAGTGGTAGGAGAGAGATCTGGTCAAAGAAAAAAATAATTCCTTTCATGGGTCCAAGCACCTGACACCAAGAGCTGAAAGGTTTCTCAGCTGAGCCACCATCTTCTGTGTATTAGTGCTACAATTGCAAACCTACCTGGGCTTTGCAGTGTGCAAATTCAGTTAATTTTCTTAGCTGGAAGAAAAGCAGTAACTCTACCCTTTCTGAACTGACCAGCATGGAAGTCTGTATTTTAACCATAAGAAGAGCTAGCAGCCTTGAGGAATGCCACTAAGTTGTGGAACTCAAGCAATTACACTGAACAAACAATGAATTGCATATATTTCTAATGTATCTGTTTGCTTGGACATGATTGAGAGAGGGGAAGGAAGAGGAAGGATGGACCTGACACCAACCACATTCAGTTTAGGAAAGAAAGCAGAGGAGACTGTGGTTACAGACTGATTTAGGAATGCATTGACTCCACTGAAGGAACCTGGTGTAAGTGGCTGTGGGTTGATGTTTTTTACATGGCAGTAGCCCTGCTGCTGTGCTGTGGGCACATTAAGCCAGCAAAGCTGCACCAAGAGACACAGGCTGAGACAGCTGAGCCCATTTCCACCAGCACTACTGCATGTCTGACCCAGCTTCTGCCAGGAGAAGTATTTTGTTGAAGGGATGGAGCTGGGATGATTCCCAGGCCCTGGGCAGGCCCTGCTGTGCTGGCACAACACTGCTCTATGAATTCTCTGACAAGCTAAAACAGGTAAACTGTTTTACGTTTAGTTTGTTTACATGGCCTTTTGCAGTGGTGTGAGTACACTGGACATTTTAGTTGTCCTTCTGTGGATATCTTTTGCTTTGTCATGTTGATGACGTTCTTACTCAATTTATTTGGCCAACATATTTTGGCTAACACTACGTTGAACTCTGCTCCAGGAGGCCTTTTTGGTTTGGGTGCCTCCACAGCTTCTCTAGGCAGCAAGTGAGGATTTTTCTGGTCAACAAGAGTGCATTTGCATTTGTTCACTATTGCTCATCTTCCCTTATCTCTGTTTGTATTATGTTACCATTCAGGGTGTTCCTGCACTCATCCCATGTTGGTATGGTGCCCAGAAGTTGACACTTCTGTAAGCTGATAGTCTGTGTGTGGCACAAAAGAGAGTGTGGCTAGGGATTGCTATAAAGATCTCAATGCTGTATTTTGTTCTCCTAAATGAAATTCCTGCAGTAGATCCTCCTACATGCTGAAGTAAAGAATCTGTGTGAAAGTGTCTTCACTCCACGTGTGTTTAGAATCTGTGTGAATGTGTCTTCACTCCATGTGTGTTTATTGTCAAAGTCCTTCGGGCTTTGTTTGACTATTTTGATGTGTCCAGTTTCTTATCTGATGCTTTCTGGTTACCTTTCTAATTCAGGGACAAAGTCCAAAGAGAGATTGGCATATGCTTATGGAGGGTGGAGTTGGCAGAGAAATGGTTTAGCTCTGTTCTCTTTTTGGTTGGAAATTTGTCCTTGTAAAATAACCCCAGCTGAGGTCTGAAAGAGAGAGTTTCTGCATCTTCCTTAAGTGCTATTGTCACAGTACCCAGACGAATATTTCTCATTTTGAATTCGAGGAGCACGACTGTTCCCTCTGTGACACTTTTGTACCACAGACAGGTGATGAGGCTGGGACACATGTTCAGAAGGAGACTCAACTGCAGGCAAATTTCTTTGTGACTGTGTTCGTGACCTGTCCTCAAGGATGTCCAGGGTTTGAGGTCCCACACCACCCCCAGGTACTCTGCTTCATCATCCCTACTGCTGGAAAACAGTCCCTTACACCTCTTCTGAACCTCTCTTCCTCTGGTTTAAAGATTATTACTTTTTGCTCTAAAACTCCATTGTGTATACTTTACATATGCTCCAATGTAGAATGTTTGAATTTCTGAGAGAACACAGAAAAAAGACAACGAATACCTCAGAAAGTGACTCAGAGGCCTGTCTGGCCAGACAGAAAACTCTCCTCTTACCATACCAGGACAGATTAAAAGCACCTAAGGGTGTCCTGACTTATAGTATTTAACAGGTGCCAAGGCTTGGATACTATGTGAGAATGGAAGGTTTATTACAAAGAAATTGTGTTTTCTTAGTAGGCACTCGTGATCTGCCATCCATCCAGGGCAGGAGCAGCTTCACTCAGGTCAGAGTGAGCAATTATGGGTGTGGACCAGAGTCAACTGTGGGATACCTGAGCAGAAAGACAGCAGGAGATCTTGTAGTGATTGTTAATGGAATATTTGTAACTGTGTCTAGGCGATTTACATGATGAGTAATGTAAGCATAGAGGTTATTGAATAAGAAGTGAAACTATTAGGCAGGAGGTTAGTGGTTGTTGTTTTAACTGGGGACCAGAAAGAAAATCCTCCCTGGAGTCATTAAATGTATTCTCCTGACACTCTGCTATAGCAGAACTTACCTCAGCTCTCAAATGGTCCTTCTGTCTCAGCTTGAAATGCCTGAAGTGATGGTGATGGTTTTATTCTGTGAGCTATGACATGAGCTGCAAGTGAGTGTCAGTCTCAGAAGATGAGTGCATTTCTCAGAGAGAAAGGTTTCCTTGAGAACCTTTCCTGGTAGCTAAACAACTCACTTCAAGCTGATTTTTCCATGTTTCACCAAAGCTGAAGAAAAATCAGTGGTTTTGAGCAGTGTTCCACAGCCATTGCTTTGATTTTCGAAAATTCATTAAGAACAAAACTGTCAACAAAAAAACTCATTCTAGTGAGCTGAATAAAGCTGAACTGGCAAATCCCAGATACCCAGAAGAAACAGTGTCCTGTTTATAAGGAAAGAGTGTGGTTACTGTGGTCAGACAGCTGGGCTACAGGCCAGGTCATGCCTCCTAAACATATTTTATCTAACCTCATGTAACAGGCAGGATGTGGGGAATGTAAGATTTTCTCTTCTGAAAGGTAAGAGCCATTCACAGAGAGCATACACAGGCATTGCTCCCTTGACAACTGCTTTGCCTTACACCCATTGAACCTCTACTTCTTCCTTAGGGTATCAGGAAATTTCTAGACCTGCTGGGATCAGGATTGGGGCAGATCCACCTTGGTGGCTTTCCCCAGGCTGCAACCAGGCCTGAATGGACCCATTCTCCTCAGCAAGCTGTGAACACTTGAGGTATGTCTCACCTAAGCATGAGGTGTTATTGTAGCACAAAAATAATAGGTGCAGCTAATGTAGTCCAGAAGCCATGAGACTGTAGAGTCCTTGGAGAGTCCTTGCTCCTTCCCTGGCTACTGGTGTTGCATAGGGAGGCTGGAAGAAGCCATCAGGGCTACAGGAGCACATCTGCTTCATTGGGTGAAGCTAAGGGGATGTCTAGTGGGTGAAGCTAAGGGGATGTCTATTTTAAGATCAAAATTTCCCTTTAACTTGAGGAATCTAATTTTTCCACTAAGAAAGCTGCTGCAGCTTCCTTGAAAGTGATGGGCAGAATCAGAAGTAAGATTAAAGGTGTCTTGTGTAATTTTTCCCCTGTGAAAGAAACTGCCAAAATTAATTACTAGATACAAAGGCAAAGCTCATCTCTTAGTCCGTGCAGCAAACCCTGCGATGGTAGTGGGGCTTCAATGGACAAAACTGGCATGAAACTGATGTAGTCTTCCTGACAGGCCTGATGGGTTTTATTCTGTTCCTCTCTCTGCAAGTGGAGACCCCAGCCCATAACCACAAGGAATTTAAGACTTGTCCTTTGAATTTTTTAATGTGACTATCAAGAATCTGTAAAACATTCATGGCTTAGACAATGCAGTGAGTCTCTGCAGTGTGACAGACATGCAGAAGTCAGTTGCTGGTTGCTCAATGTAGAGGGTTGATTTTAGCAGTAATATTTCACCTCCCCTTGGACAATAATTGGGACTTTGGTGTCAGACAAAACTAAAAGGGACAAAACTGTATTGCATTTATCTAGATGCTTATATGCTGCTGTGGCTAAGGTGACTGCATGTAACTATAGGTAGCAGTGCAAGACAGCACAGTAAATAAATACTGTGAAGGAGATTGAAAGAGGTTCACTAATATCATCATATTTTCTTTTAGAATTTACAAATATTTGCCTTGGTAAAAATTATATGGTTGGTGATAAGCTTGCTCTGAGGGAATGTACTTACACAAAGACAACTCTGCAAAATTATCTTTGAAGCTGTGCCAATAATAGGTAGAGAAACTCAGGTGCAGCTCCCAAAGGGCTGCTCCTCCCTGATGAGGATCATTGCAACGGGCAGACATGGTGATATATTGCTAAACTGCCTCCTCTTATTTTCCTCGGTCTAGGAAATGCATGGTTTTCTCAATATAAAGGAACTAATTACTTATTTTTCAGGCTACTTAACCAAATGCAGTGTATACATGCCCCCCTGGAATGTGGTCTGGAATTGCTGCTGCTGCAATCACAGCAGGGAAGGATTTTGCTGCTCCTGTTGCAAAGTATTTCTTGTGGCACATTATTAGACAAAGCTGTTTCTTGTTCTTGGATGGTTTTTTTAATGCACTGGGAAACTTCTGCTTTATCACCTTTGCCAGTTTTCTTTTTGGAACTCCAGATTAATTTATTTGAATGTTTCTTTGCTATTTCTCAACAATTCTTTATTTTTTTGTTTCTTTCTCTCTCTCCTATTGTGAAGTCTTTTCCCCCTCCTCAAACCAGTGACCAGCAGAAAGACTAAGAATCTCTTGCCCTTAACCATCCAATCCATTTAGACCAGACTTTTCTCTGCCTTTCTGTCTTGTGTGTTCAAAGCCAGTCACCACCTTGATTTCAGAGCAGCCTTCAGCAGTGATGAAATAATTCTGGTGCTGAGCAGGGAGCACAGGCAGAGCTCAGACACTTACCTTTGCTTCAGACAGGATTTCATGCTGCTGTACTTTGAGATGGATAAGATTCCTGTGTGAAGTACTGAAGGGGTTTCCTTTTCCACTGATTCACAATGAAATGCAGTTGGGTTTGTTTTTGTTTGGTTTTTAAAGTTCCTTCCTTCTCACCTCCTGGATGTTTCCAATTGATTATCTCTTCATTTCTTCAAATTTAACTTGTTCCTATTTAATTCTCAACATATTTTTCCTTATTCAAGTTTTACTAAGACATGTACCACATGTACTGAAATCCAAGAGGAGCAGTTCTGTGGAGGAAGGAGGTGTTTTTCCCCAGTGAGATTTTCCCTGTCCCTGCTATACAGCTGTAAGTAGTTTGCCTTTGCCTTTTTTGTTTGGTAGCTTGATTAGGGGTTTTTTTTTGTTTTGTTTTGCTTTGTTTTGTTTTGTTTTTGGAAGGAAGCAAGGGGAACAGGTAAGGTAGTTGTAAAGCCACAAGATTTAATTTTACCTTTTGCTGTTTTGTGACTTTTTCAAGACTTGTGATGTACTGAAGGGCTGTGTGATGGGAAAAATTACCAAAGGCCTTTTTATTCATATCAGCATGTTGTGCAAGGGCTGCCTTTCCATTGTGACATCCCCTCTTTTGGCCTTGCCTCACTCATCTACACCACCTGTCACTTCTGTGGGCAGTGCTGCAAACAGCAAACCCCTGGAGGAGAGGCTGGTCCCTCTTATTTGAAAGAAAGCTTCCATTTTCTGGTCTTGGAGTGAGTTTGGAAGTATCCTGCTGCTTTCATGAAGGACTTTCTCATTTGCTGCTTTGTGACACACCAATCTGGATTTCCCAACTCTTTCACAGAGCATCCCTGCTTTCCCAGCTGTCTTGATGGGCAGATTAGATTGGCACTTGCAGTGTCTGAGCGAGGGTGGTATTTGTATACACGATGGAAATCTTTTCTCCTTTCTGTGACATGTCTGCACAGAGTGTGCCCTTCACGTGGGTGTGCTCATGTGCAGGCAGTGTGTATCATGACTGTGCCTGCAGGTGATGCTCGGGCCGTCTGTCCCTGGGCTGCACTCCCCGCGCTGCTGCTGCTGCATTCCTGGCTGCTGCTGCTGCTGCTGCCCATCCCTTCTCCAGTGGAGCAACAGTGCCAACTGCTGGCTGCTGCGCCTGGCCTGCCATCCCCAAAGCTTAATTCTGGGGGCAGTGCTGCCTAAAATACATCAGCATCCCCTTTGCTGGCGGTCTGGCTGCTTAGCGATAATATCTCAGTTTGTTAGTCCTTCTTTCCATACCAGCAGAGTATTCTGTTGAGCTCAGGTAAACCTCAGGTTACCTTTGCTGGTGACATTTCTAACTGTTTAATGTTGGTTTAAAGCTCTGTTCTCTCCTGATCTCCCAGGGCTGGCTGCTCAAAGAGGGGAGAAGGTTTCTGCTCTGAGCAGTGGAGTGCCATGAAGTGCTCTCTGAGAGTTCTTTAATCATTCAGTTGTGGCAGCAATTTGCCAGCTATGTGTTTGGGACACTCTTATTGTTATAGGTACAATGAGCTCTGGGAAAATGAGATGCTAACTTATGTATTTCTGCACAGAGTACACACAGCAGTTTTGCTCAGGAAAAAAAAAAAAAAAGGGAAGAAAAGGGGAGGGGAAGAAAAAAGGGATAATCTACAGCTGTACATATAAGTGTAGTTTTATTCGAATTTCAGTGAAATGTTTTAATAGAAAAAAATAGTTTGTGTTTTGTTTTTCTTTTCCCAAGAAGAATAGCAAATGGAAAAGACAAGTTTGTTTCTTTAAATGTTTCCTGTGAGAAGAGGGTTACAATGTTTGCAGGAGGTAAGGGTAGACAGGACACTTATATGGGGAGTAGGAAACTGGGGAAGAAAAAACTGTAAAAGGAAACAATTAAGAGAGCTTTCCAGAGGAAGGAGAAAGACAGTGAAAGGATAAAGCAATGAACCTGGGAGAGATGATCAGGGGAATTTTGCAGACGAAAAAAAAAAGGGAGGGATAGGAGGCAGCCAAACAAACTGAAAGTGAGTTTGATGAGTCAGGGTTTCTGTGGGTTTCTTGCATCTCCCAAAAGGCCATTTTTTACTTCCTCCCAGCCACAAATGTTCTTCATTATTTTTGGAACAGAACACGAAAGGAAAACTAATAAATCAGCTATTCTTAAACATACATGACAAGTCCAGGCTGAGGCACAGGTGGACCACAGCCACAGGAGGTCTTTTAAATCAAAGTTGGAGAACTTTGGACAGCCAGCAGGTTTAGCACTGCTTCCAGCCCTCTGTTACTCTTTCAATCATGTAGTGTTTTGGGGTTTGGATAGGGAAATCTAAACCCGGCAATAAGAAAAGAAATGTGATGCTGCCTTGATAGACTGGACTATCAGAACTCCTGTGCTACTGAAACCTCAGTAAATAATTTATTCTTCTTATCTAATCTAAACCCATGTCTTTCAGTGTGTACTGGTCTGTTCCAATGACAATGTCTTGACTTTTTATTACTGATGTAAATACTTAAGCTGGATGTAATGCCATTATTTACTTTTTTTTTTTAATTAAACAAAATAATTTTTTTTCCAGGAGATGTAGTTGTAATTTTCAAGAGTCTTGTTCTAACCATGCACTGATTTGTTTTATTTTCACACAGACAGGTATTCCTCTGAAGCAGTTTGTTGCTCTGAATAAAGGGAGGGGGCTCCATGCTTCCTTATCCATGGCAGGCCTTTGCCACTGAGATAACCCAGCCTCTTACTGAAAATATACTGTTAGATGTATAGTATATTATTATGTTATTACGGAAAATTAATGGGAGCAGGACTGAAAAAGCTGAGCAGACGTGATGGAGAGAGGAGGATGCAAAGGGGTGTAGTTCTGCACACAGAGGTGGGATGTGAGGCTGGGGAAGGCAGAGGGCTGTCCCTCCCCGTACCAGCCATGGCTTTTCCCTGCGGTGGGGTGGGATGCCGTGGGGACAGGTGAGGTGGCTGTGTCCGCTGTCCCTGCAGGCCGAGCAGGGAGCCACGATGCCGCTAGATGTCCCTTGTCACCCGAGAAAGGCGGGCAGCTCGCCCCCATCGCTGCACTTCGGGCACGTGTGATGTCGTGTTACAAAGAAACATGTTCTTTAAGTGTTAAATATGGAGAAAAGTTGTGTCTATATTTAAAAAATAAGTCTTGTATCAGCCTGTCGTGGAGAGCAAGGAGAAAGTTACTTCCTTAGCCACTTTTTTATTGGACGATACTGTGTCATAGGGAGGATTTTGTTTTGAAGATATATTTGCAGGGCAGTTCAATATTTCCTGGGGAGAGGTCACGCTAGGAAATGCTGGTTTTGTGAGCCTAACACTGTGGTTTCAGCTAACCCCTCCCTGCTGACACAGGTGCAAGGTGGAGGCTGGCAGCCCCCAGCAGTTGAGCTGGTGGGGGGCAAAAGACCTGTGGGCTTTCCTCGTGTCTTAGTGACTCTTCCATGGTAGGCATGCTTATGTTCAAAAGGTGGGTAAAAGAGGTCCCTCCTGTGAAGAACTCAGCCCTTCTACCCCATGGGGTAGCCATGCACCCAGGGGCTCACTGTGCCCCTGCAGAGAGGGGGAAAGGCTGGTGGAAAAGGGAGCAGCTGCTGTGGGAGGTGCATTGGTGTAGTCATGCAGAGTGAAGGGCAAGAGCGTCTAAAGGGGTCAAAGGGAAACCTCCCAAACCCACTTACACCTGGCCCCTCAGAAACCTTCTCTCACCCTTCCCAGCCCCTGTGTCCCAGGGCACTCGCAGAGCCAGTGGGACTCATGCTGCCCAGACACATGGCTTGTGTTTGTCCCTCCAGCCGGCTGCACTGCTCCTGCCTTGCCAGAGGTGCTCGTGCCTCTCCGCACCAGTTGGACAGCTGGGATTGAGGGGCAGCCTCCAACACCAGGAGTGTGCTGGTCTCTTAGCAGTCCTTTAAGAGTTAATTCCTCCCTGTGCCCTAGGCATGTGGCCATGTTTTCTCCACAGTGGAAGCTGTGTTTCCATATGTCCCTGCCTCCCACGGCTGGCACCTCGGCGTGGGCATCTGTGCGCTCTGCACGCCTGTGCCCTTGTGATGACTCCTCAGAACCGGCGGTGGGCAGCTCCTGCAGCACCCCGTGTGCCTTCTGCACACACCATGGCCACAGGCACACTGTGTGTGCAGTGGGGAGGGGGAGGGATGCCCCTAAACTGCCCTGAAAGCAGCTCCAGGGCTTTGCCTGCCCAGACAGCATCATGAACTCTGCTCCAGTATAACTGACTGACTGTCACCTGTTTCTCAGGGCGTGCTGCCGCCGTGTGTGGCTGCACGAAGCAAGCTGTTGAGTATTGAGAGTCATATCTGCCTGCCTGAATGACAGAAATGAAACATTTGCTGCTTTCTACTTCATTTAAACCAGTGGGAGCCTGTAGGGCTCATCCTCCTCGTGCACCAAGGTATCCACGTGTGCCACTTACCAATCAGGGGCTTCTTCACCAGTAATGTTTGAGCAAATCTCTTGATAACAGAGGGACTACACACAGATTATTGTGATCATAATTTGGCCAGCATAGCCTTTATTACTAATGGTGATGTTGAAGATGGAAAACCCAGCTTGATTCTCAGATCCCTGCTGAAAAGTAATAAAACAAAGAGGAACAAAATCTGTGCATGAATTTGCTACCAAACCTTTGAAAAACACAAAAGTGGAACCCTGCCAATGCTATCACTGGCAATTTTTCATAGTGGAGCCTCATTTTGAGGTAGGATTAGAAGTGGAATTCCATTTTTTTGTCTCTGACATTAGTGTCATGTTGTTGTGTACAAGTGGAGGGCTTGCAGTTATTTGACTTTTGTTGTGTGGTAATTATTGTGTGCCACTCTTACACCTTCAGAGTATTTTTTAATATCTTCAGATAACAGAGTAATTAGAAAATAACTTCAGCTATAATAAGAAAAAGGTGTCCATTTTATTAGCACAAAGAACAGACAAAGGGAGCACTTCAATGGAAGTGCTCTGTTAAAAATGGAGCCGTGTTTCTTTTTGCTTTGTTGAGAAGATAGATGAAGGCAGGCTGGCTTTATGGAGCCTTTTGTTCATCCCTGGGCAATGACAGAATTCATAGCTAAATTCTGTTGTCATAAAATACTATGATGGTAGCTGAGAATGATATAATATCATGCATATTCATTTCAACAACAAGAAAAAAAAATCCTAACCCATAGCTTGGATTTTGAATATCAGAAAGAGCCTTCACTACCAAGAAATGAGCCTTCAGTACCAAGAATACAGAAAAAGCAACTAAAATTTTTTAAATATAAGAGCCACTTTATATAACCAGTAGTAAATAAAAAAGGAATGTAAATGTGTTTTTAAATTATTTATTTCACTCTCTCTCTTTTTTTTCCTGTTAATATATCCTTGGCTCTAGTTCAGAATGACATGCTAATTATGAATGTAAGAAAACCTAACTTTTTATTGTGCTAATTAAACTGTGTGTCACACAGGCATTTGGGGAGAATTTCCCATGCTTTCTAGTGTGAATGGAAGGAAAGAGCAGCAGTGCTCACTTAAAACTGGACTTTTTTTCCTAGTTCCTACCTTGCAAAAAGGCATCATTGTATTTTGATTAATCCATGCTTGGTCCACCTCGGATGTTTCCATGGAAACAGAATTTTTTTCCTTGATGGAAATTGTTAGGCTCAGGAAAGCTCCTCACTGCACAAAACCACTTGAGCTCCTGAAGAACTACTTGTTGGAAATTTAATGTGCATAAACAGAACTCCCAAATTCCTCCTTAGTGTTATTGTTGTCAGTGCTAATACAGAACTGTTTTCTTAATGATACACAGTGGTGCCTTTTCACTCCACAAGAAAATAGAGTGAGAGTGGTATTATTTCCATTGCAAGAGAGCACTTTTCCTGGTCCAGAAACAATTAGCCTGCAAGCATTCCAAAACTAAATTTTAATAATTCTGTTGTGTTTATATTATTTAATTCTGGATTCAAATATTTTGGCTTGGTGGCTGTTAAAATTAATTTAATTTTGTTTTGCACATTGGAAATAATTTAAACATATTATTCTTGAGTGCCTCAATTTTTGGATGTGGAGTTTTGTTGGGATTTGGTTGGTTTTGGTTTTGGTTTTAGTTTTTTCCTCCCAAAGAAAATATGATCTCTTACTGGATTCTACTGGGATATTTGGAATACCTTTTGAAAATTAACCAACAGAGGGAGCATTTGTATGTTATTATTAATTTAACCAAATGGTTGGAAACATAACTCTCATTTTTCCCACCATTTCTGGACAGCATATTTATTGTGTAAAATTATAGGATTTTTTGACCATTAAAATCTCTTGGTTTGGAGTGTCTTAGTTTTTAAAAAGTCCAGTCTTGAGTTTAGCTGACAGTGCAAGAAGCTATTTTAAATTGTCAGGTTTATATTTTTTTTGTTTCATCTTTGTTCATCATGGCAAGGAATCTGCCAAATGGAAAAAGGAAAATCACTTTGAAAGCAACCACACTTTCCAAACTTTTTCCAGAGACATACTGAAAGCAGAAATTAAATGTCAAGCAGAGAAAACAGAAGCCTTAGTATTTCTTGGTACCTCTTTTATGTGCTCACTCTTAGAGTGTGGATCAGGATGATGTGTACAGCATTAGAATGTGGATGATGATGACAATAATAACAACAAAGATAAAAATGTTTTGCACCTGTATTCTCCCCAAATCTTTCTTCTTCAGCTTTTGGGGCACTGTTACTTTTAGCCACTCTCTGCACTTCTCTGTTGTCCCCACGAGGAGTGAAGCTATTGCTGCTCTTTGCAGTGTCTCAGCAGATCAGGGCCAGGAACCCAACTGAATGATGTGAGAGGCTGTGCAGCACTTTAGAACTATGGAACAACAGGGAGGCACCAGGACTCAGCTGCAGAAACTGGGGAGAGACTTGATGCAGCATCAGGGCTGCGCATCCCTCTTGGCTGGGAAATGTTACACTGCCCAAAACGGTTCTGTAGTCAGGGTCTGGTGCTGATGTAGCACCAAGTTGACTTTGGCGAACTGTGCTGCCCAGAGCCCAGAGTTTCTTTGAAGACAATATCTCTCCTTTACAGGTGAGTCTGCTTTAATGAGTGCTCATTTTGAACCTCAAGGGAATGATGTATTAGGTACTCTGAGTTAGTAAGGTCTTTCAGTTAGGAAGATTTTTTTTTTCCCCTTTCCATGCTGCCTTCCCTGATGATTAAATTAGGATGCAACCCTTTGCCTAAACCCTGAGAATGAGTAAACCCAGGAACCCGTGGTGGCTCTGCCACTTGGGGACAGGAAGATACAGAACTATTTTAATAGCATTAACAGCACCTTGTAATTAAGTGGAGAGCGGTACAGTCTGCAGCACTGCCATGTGCAGCAGAGGGAGAACCCTATTTATACGCCAGCAGGCTATTCTGGGAGTGCTAACACTGGGAGTGAGCAGCTGTGAGAAAAACAGAGAATAAGTGCTAGTACACTCTGAAATGGAAATCATAGCACAGCGCCATATGTGTTGACTAAGTAGTCCCGCCAGCGCCCTCGTTTCAGTGCTCTGAAGTGAGAGCTTCCAACTTGCTTGACGAATTTTCACAAAATTGCTATTCCAAGCAACAGTCTCCCAAAATGTAGCCATTCCATTTATACAGCACATGGTATAACACGAGTCTGCAAACTTCAGTCTAACACTGCTGGAAGACCAGGCAAGGACCGAAATATTTGCCTTCCTCATTGCAGAGCTTTGTCAGGTTTATATATATCATCAACCCATGTACATATCATCCCCTGGGAATGCAGTTTCCTGATCCTGAGGTTCTCCTGTGAGCCCCATGCAGATGGATTCCTGTGTGCAGGCCTCACACATTCCAATGTTTACGTTCACCTCTTAAAGCTTTAAAACAAATATGAGAACAGAATATGAATTCCCTCAGCAAGGCTGCTTTTCTACGTGGTTTGGTTATTTATTTGCCTACCATGACACTGGTTACTCTCAATAGTTTCCTTTCAATTTTGTTCTCAGGCTCTTCAAAGATTTGAGAAGATCCTGTGAGACTGTGTTTGTGCAGTGGGAGTAACTTGTACCAAGCTGTGGTACCTGTATGCAGAAAAGATCAAGCCAAAACTTGTGACTGGGGATCTGGGTGGATTTCCTATAATTTGTGAAAAACTGGTCCATTAAAAGCAGTCAGGTCCCTGTTATAGCCTCATCTCTCAAATCCCTCTGCACTTAACATTGTAAGCATTGAAAATCCAGTGGTTCTTGAATGCTCTGGCTCCATCACAGGTGTTAAGCCCTTCCCAGCACGGCAGCTCCAGCTGGAGCTTGGGGTCACTGACTGCAGTCCTCGATGAAATTGCAACCATGTCTCCATCCCAGCATGGCCTTCCAGACCCAGAGATTTGTGCCACACTTCTGTTCCCTCCTTCCTCCCAGCTATAAATCCTGGTGGAATTCCTCCTCAGATCAAGCATTGTTCCCAGGACATCTAAGTTCCTGTCCTTGCTGTATGTGTGTTGCTCTGCTGGCACACCTGGTGGTGTCTCAAAAATGCCGTGTTTTCTGATATTTCCCCTGAGGGAAATACACTGCTTCCTGCCCAAAAAGCCTGGGATTGCATGAACATTCTCACTTCCTGCGTGCTCAAGTCCTGGAATGGCCTAGGCCAGGTGGTGTTTGATAGCTTCAGTATTCCCCACCTGAAATCTTCTTTAATGTTCATTTTCGATCTCAGGTTTGGGTACTTGTACATAACAGCAACCTGTGCGTCTAATGTCAGAGGCTTTCCAAGTAACTCTTTTAATTAACCCTGGCAGTTTTCAGTTTATTAGCTTCTCAGAAAATGTATGCTTTTATCTTATGGGAAACACCAGGTAGATGCCAGAGGAACTCACTCTGCTAATTTATTATTCTGGATTACTTGAAAGAAAGAAAAAAGCAATTTGTGGTTTGGTTGCATTATAAGGTGTGAGTCAAATACAGAGTCTCAGCAAATCTGAGATTTATACAGAGAAATCCAGCTCTGTGTTCCTCACTGAAAATCTTGAGGATGCAAGTGTGTAGTAAAATATGTAACAAATCTGAGGGTCTAACAGTGCTGCTAGCAACCCAAGAGCTTTCCAATTCTCTAATCACTGTAGGCATCCAACTCCCACTGGCTGTTGAGGTTGTTTGTCTTACCATGACTCTTTAAAGGGCATGCTTAAAGATTAAACACAAGAGGTTTCTTGCTGGTGTTGATGAACAGGAGTAATTTGCTGTCATGATGCAACAGCAGCTGTGCACGAGAAGATTGTCAGTGGGAAGGTGCCCTGGATTGAGTTAAACACAGGTTTCAGGGCCCCAATTTTGTAGGAATCCACAGCTTCTGCTTTCATCTTAATTGGCTTCATATTTGGGATTGTCCTCTTACAGCTTTAAGCTCAGAGATTGTGGAAGTCCAAGGTGAAAAGGAGGGCACAGACACCAGCTCCTGACCAAAATTCCTCTCGTGACTCAGATTCCTCTCACCTCGCAGCAGTTCCCATGAAGGAGCACAGTGCAGAGAACAGAGTTTGAGGCACATGCACACAGTTGTGTGGTTAATCATGAATGAGCAGAGCGTGTCTTGGAAATGTTGCATAATGCAATTACTCGCTTGTGAGCTGCCAACTCCTTGGGGAAATTACTGTTGTATGAATGTATGTGTTAAACCATACAGCCATTGTATATAATGTGTTCAGGCAAAAAATAGGTCAGTCAGTAATTTGATCTAAGTTCTTCTTATGGGTCATCAAATTAGTCAGAACTGTATTTGCTGAACTTTTAAGTGTAGTTATTTTAGGGCCCATGGGCTTTGAGTGTTCTGAGTCAAAGGAACAAGCTCCATAACTTTTTTGTTGACAACAGTTAAATATCCTTTCCTAGTGTGTTTAAGTGCAGTGGTGCTTTTGTATGCCTAAAATTCAGGAAATCTAAGTAGTCATTAGTTTTTCTAAACATTCATCATTTGAAAATTGGCTCCTTAAAAGAGTTGTGAGCTAAATACCAAAATGGCTTCAAATAGAATAACTGAGGCCAGAGAGATGTTTGGAACCATCATTCTTCAAAAACTTTTGCCTTGCCAGGGAAAAGGAAATAGCTGAGAGAACTTTCGGTAATAGTGCTTGCAAATACAGTGTGTGTGAAGAAAAGAGACATTGCAAAAAACAAAAATTAAACATAATATACATAAGTATCAAGGGGTCTTTGATCTGCTTAATTCCAAGCTTTCTTGAGAGTTGTTGTATTCCATATTCAGACTTTTTGACCTTGTTTTGCCACATGGGTTTCAGTGTAAGTACAGACACCTGGGGAGGTTCCAGAAGTTCACAGGTCCAGAGCCTTATGTCCCTTAACCATCTCACACATGGCTGCTTCTGTAGTTTCTCATGCATTGTAAACTGTACTGTGCTTGGGGTCTTTCACAGCCTCAAGGACCAGCTGTGAAAATACCTAATGGGCATTAATGACCCCCTTGGCTTCACCTGGACCCTCCAGCCACACCATGGCCTGGGGTCAGTTCAGTACAGCCTGGAGCTGCTGCTCCTTTCCTGAGTTTCTGTGGGGCTGTGCTCTCTCTCCTGTTGCCCCTCCTAGGTGGCTGCTGGCTCATCCTTTGCTGTGCTGTCGGCCATCCATGGATGCCATTACCCATCCTCCATGTTCAGCACTGCAGGTCTCTGTGTCTCAGTGAGGCCCTGCATGGTGGGATGTGACCTTCTCCTGCTCAGTCCCTGCTGTGAGGAAGCTGGGTCTGTGCCTTTCTGGAGGTGAGCTGATTCCCAATCTGGTTTCCTCCAGGAAGGTGATGAGGTTGTTGTCACTTGGGTACAGGTCAGTAACTATTTTTATACCTTGCACTGAAAAAATATTGTCAATACTGTCTAATTTCCAATCCATATTGTTTTATGTTTATTCTTGTTTATCATAACCTGTATGTTTTGCTATATTTTGCTATTATTTGCTGCTTCCTTTGCTGGCATGAGAATTTTAATCCAGTTGTGATGGATATTAAATAGGTTAGCTCTGTACCATCTGAAAGACCTCAAACTGAGGGGTTTGATTCATTCTAAGTAAACCTTATTTGAGCTTTTGCAGCCCTAAAATTGCAGACTTCAAAACTATGTTCTATGTTTATCTTTAGTTCCAAAAAATATTGTAATTTAACTCAAATTCTAGGTTTTATTTTGCTTCTCATTAAGCTGGAAAATGTTATTGTGTGCCTGTAATTGGTAGTCTTTGATCTCAAGACAGTCACAAGCCACATGAGGGTAAATAGTCTTTCATGCAAAGCATTCCTGTTTGCACTTGACAAAAAAACAACAAAAACAACCCCACCATAAAAGCCCTGAAACAATCACCTTTTTTTTATAGAAGGCAGCCACAAAATAAAGGAGGGGTTGCCAGAGGCTCTTGGCAGGACCAAGCAAACCTCTGTAGCCTACACAACTTCCTTGGCTGAAGGTACAGTGCTTAGCTAGATGCTTTTGCAGGCTTGAGATGTGTCCACACAATCTTCTGCAAACCTGGGCTTGCTCAGGGCTCCAGAATGGAGCCAGGTTTGGAATGAAGTTGCTGTGTCCTGCTGGATGTGGTAGTTGCTGGAGATGCAAATCTGACTCAAGGCCCACCTGGTGAAATGAAATGTTCCTTTTCCATGGTTTTCTTTTGGTGGGATGGTGAGATAGAGGAAAGCTTTCTTTGAGGGAAAAATCAATCAGCTCTCTGGAGATCTGGTGAAAGAAGCCTCCTGACAGAAGGTGTGAGTCTGTTTCATGGTGTGTCCCCATGGCTTGTGGGGCTGTTGTATCTGAGCACTCTCAAGCCACACAGGGAGTGCATTTCTCAGCTGTCCTATGAACTGGAGATGAATTTTTGTGTACATCAGCCTTGTATCTGCCTAGTGACCCCTGAAATGTTTTATGTGGTAGGTCTTGTTGGTATTGTGAGGGAATGGGGTATCCCAAGGGCTGATGGGGCACCCTCATGGTGGGGGAGGGAGGAGCACACCCCAAAACTGGTGTAGGATGAGCTCACTGTAGAAACTCAAGGCCTGTGCAGAAAATGTAGCTGCCTAGCACCAACAGTGACAAAGTGGGATTGCACATGAGCTCTGATGTTTCAAGGACATACGTTTCCCTCCCTCCTTTGTGGTTCATCATAGGCTTGGCAAGAGGCAGACCTCCCATCTGAAGGCTCTTTTCCAATCTAACTTGTGGTATCTTGTCCAAGGCCTAAGAGCCCTAGGGCAATTCATATTAAAGGTCACTAAGCTTTTGTTCAATAGAAATGTATGTGACTGCTGAAGTAGGGAAAAAGCAAAGCAAAATCTCTCCAAATCTTTGATTCTTACATCCAATGTTTGTCAGCCTTGCTCATGTGTGACAAGTGGTTTGGTTTCTTGAACCAAAGGATCTCTTTGTAAGTTAAACTGTTTCCAAAAGAGCTAAAAATCCTTTTGTATTTCTGGTTGTGGTGTTTTGTTTTGTTTTGTTTTGTTTTGGTTTTTTTTTGAGTAAGGAAAAGTTGATTGAATTTCTCAGGTTATCTCTATATTCTTTCTGGCACTGATAGAAAGTTGCTGAGCTATTAAAATATGTGTGACCAGAGCCCAGGCATGGCCTGGCTGTCACTGATTTTGGTGGCAGCAGCAGCACAAGCAGCCCTGTTGCTCTACCTGTGTTCTGTCCCTTTTCTGTTTGGGAATTTTGACCAGGGCATGAGGTGAAAGAAAAGCCCCTGGTGCTGCTGAGGAACAGTGTATGCAGGGGCCACGAGCGTGCTGGGAATTGCTGAATCTGATATTGCCCCAAAATGAAATAATAGCCAAGCTTCAGCCTCAACCCATGGATGCAAAGAGGGTTTAGCTTTGGTGGTAGAGTGGTCAGAACCTTTTATCCTGCAGCAGGTAAACAGTGTTTATGCTCTTGCCTCTGTTAACACAAAGAGATGCAGAAATGCTCCCACTGCTGATGGCTCAGTAAATTATTATGGGCTGGCTGATGAAGAGGTTTGTACTCCAATTCCAGTGGTCAGTCCCTGGGAAAATCAATCTAGCTTCATCTTAGACCTATTTATTTCCACAATACTTGGACTAAATATCTTTCAGGCACACTTAAGAATATTTGTGTTTTATAAAATGGCACAAGCAATGGATTTTCTGAAGGTATAATAAATGGGTTTGAGGCTTTCAGTGGCTCACATGCCTTATGACACTTCTACATAAAACATCCATAAAATAAAATCTGGTGTAATTCAATTCCCACATCTTGCCAGCAGCGTGAAACCACAGTCATCCAAAATGCAGAATATTTCTTATGGCATGCACAATTCCCACTTTGTCCTGAGATTTAGATCTCCATTCTTTCTAACTATAATAACTATCCATAACTCTGGCTTGTTTCTTGCTAATGATGTGTTTGTTTCTTTGATTAAAGGGTTTAATGTCAATATATGTTACAGTAAGTGTTTATCTCAGACTTCCTAATGGCCATAACAGCCACCACAAGGTCTGGTCAACTAAATCCCATTTTGACCTTTTTTTCCCCAAGGGAATGCATTTTCCTTTAAATTGTTCTTTTAAAAATTTGGACTATATTAATGTGAGTTATCATTCTCCCTAGCATAAAATAGTTTCTAGCAGTCCTCAGATAACCAGTTTGACATCTCTTCTTCCTTCAGCCTAAAGCAGAGTTTTCAGCACCAGTTTGTTCTTGAAAATGTCACTGGACCTGAGACTGGCTTATATTTGAGTTTGGGGGTATTTGGTTTGGTTGGTTTTTTGTTTGTTTGTTCGTTTGAGATTTTGGGGGCTTGGTTGGGGTTTTTGTTTGTTTGTTTGGGTTTTATTGGGTGTTTTAGTTCATTTTGGGTTTTTAAATTACATCTTAAATATTGATATTTATTGATTATAAGCAGACGAGTCCTTTGAAATTAGAACAGACCTAACAACATCATTATGTTCATTGTTAGAGTTGCCCAGGGGCAGCTCTTACTGTATGGATTCTGTGGTCCATGCTCACCAGAGCTCTGCAAGTCTGGGTAAATTCTGCCTGAATCTGTTCTTACACTAAACGTGAATGTTTCGTGCACAGTCAGCAAGGCTGGTGTTGTATCAGAAATGGAAGCCCTTTGTGACTATACTGCACACACACAAACTGTATTTGCACTAACCAAAAAACACCAGACCCACTACTGTAATTTTGTTACAATCAGTAACAATCCTCTCTTGTTTTTATAGCATGTTGTTCTATAAGGCACATGTAGGACATTAAGATGGAAACGCTATCACAGTTTTCATTTTTTCCTCTCTCACCAAGTTTTTGTTACCCACCATCAGATTTTTTTAATAACTGATCTGTAGGAAAAGTTTCTAACTTTTTTATAGTTCTGTAATAGAAGTCAGTTATTAATTTGTGTTTATTTGTTGATCTGGAAGGAATGGACATGTTCATATTTTATAATTATAAGGACTTCTGTGGTGATGGTCAGGTTATTGGCCAGTTGTCCAAGTTCCCTTTGACATTGTTTTCCATCCATGAATTCCAAGGGTATTGGATTCACATTTCAGGTTCAGTTCTAAATTCTTGCCTGGTATTTTGCAGAAGTTCAGGACAAGATTAAAAAGTTTCTTTGGTCACTAATAAGTGAGCTCTTTGAAGATAATGGCATTCATTGCCCACGATTTCACTTTCACAGGAATCCAAGTTGGAATCTGAATTCCTGAGATTTCTGAAAGATCTAATAAAAGCTCCCCTGTTTGCCTAGCTTGAGAAAGATTTGCTGATAATTTCATTCCTATTGCTGAAGCTTCACAGCTTACAGCTACTCTTTCCCTGCAGAAGTTTTAGTAGCATTGCAAAACAAAACCTTGCAGAAACCAATTGCTGTTCAGCATAAATCAATTCCAAGGCAACCAGTTACTTTGTCAACATGAGTAAATCTTCTCTGGGTTTACCTTCCAACTTTTTAGATATACTGCAAGGTATATTATTGCTGAAGCTTTTGCTAGGAGTTCCTAAATCCTAAATTATCTGATAGGAAAGAGGCTGCCAAAATTCTATCCCCAAAGTCCAGCTAGCTGAGGAGCTGACCATGTATTCCCAACAGATGTGTACGTGACACACTCGTGTACACACAGGGTCTCAGGGTGAACACAGGCAGGAACACTCATTGCTCATGCACGAGGGGATATCTCCTCCAAAATATAGTGCATGCTGAATACAGAAAAACTCCTGTTCATGTACTGTATTTTGCATAGATATTCATTGATTTTTCCCAGAATAAACACAGGCATGATAATGATTTCCCTGACATTATTAACATCTTTTCCTTCTCCCTTACACATGCATTCTTCTGTCCTGGGGGTCTCTGGTGGTCCTGGTGGTTGACCCCAAAGTGATGCCTGACTGCTCAGTGAACTGGTGAAAGCTGGCACAACTGGGCTGGTTGCTTTCCAGTTCTTCCTACAGAAAGGGCATTGTGCAGTTCCATAGGCCAGTGGTTTTTGAAGAAAAAGCATTGTGCTACCTCACCAGGTGCAGACAATTTTCCATGTGGTGACAGTCTCTCCAGCCTTAGGTCTGGATTTCCTGAGCCTGCTGTTTGTGTCTCAGGTGCACAGCTGTGTGCCCCCTGCCCCCAGCCCATTTACCTTCCTCTCTGGCTGCCTGGCCTGATGCTCACCAGAGATCACTCCCTGGCAAGCACACCCTTGCTTGCTGCAGTTGCAGCTGCACCTATTGTGGAGATGTGATGAAGTGATGCCAGGCAAGATGCCAGGCAAGATGCCAGGCAAGATGCCAGCCCTGCTTACACATGACTGGCCCTCTTTCCTCCCCTCTTATCCTTCTATTATACCAAGCTTATTTTTCTACAAAACATCTTACATCCTCCCTTCTCCCACGTTCAGTTCCTCTGTTAAACATCCTTTTATAAATCCTGTGCAATCATGGAATGCTCTTCCCCTCTGTTCCATAATGGATCTCATGCTTCCATAGGTGATATCCCACCCCTGCCTGGTGCAGGGTATCCTCCCTGCCACTGGGGTTGAGGCTGCCTTGAAGCAACCCCGAGAGGGTCCAGGGCTGAGGTTTCTCTTTCTGTTATCAGAAATCACTGAGATTTTCCTTTTTTGTTCATGGAAATGAGCCTTTCATTGCACAGCCTAGCACCCAGCACAGCTTAAAGGCTTTAATTGCTGTGACTGCTGGAGATGCCTCCTCAGAGGCATTGCATTGTGCAGTAACTTCATTGGAACAGTTAGTATGTTCCTCATGACAACAGTATCTGAATTCACCCTAATTATTCTTTTTCTGTTGTAAACCAATTTAAGATTATTTGAGAAAGTGTCTCTTCAACTGAGTGCTCGCTAGCTCAAAGCAGAGGGATTTGCCTGTAGTACTGCAAACTCTGTGGCATAGTGTAGTCTTAGTTTCCTGTTCTAAGTGATTTTCTGTGGATAACAGAAAGGTAAAATACCTAAATGGGTAAATGTTTTGTCTGTAAAAATTTTGGATCATGAATCTTCCCTTCCTGGCTGAAGCTTTGCACCTTGTGCTTACTCATATAATTAACAAACATAACAGAAAAGTTCAGCAGTAATTAGGTAAGTCATGAAGCAGTTGTTCAGTAAGGGTTGCAATTAAAGCCATGCAGATACTTTACTTGATTTCATAGCCTGCTTCCCAGCTTTGTGGAGAGGAAGCCTGAAGGCAAAGTTTCCCATCAGCTGAGAATGGCATCAGCCATCTGGTAGAGCCACAGTCCCTTTACTGGTAAAAACCAGGGATTTTTCTGTCCATCTTCATAACTGGAACACTCTGTACTACCCCTCTGCATGGGGCATCTTTTACTTACCCAGCATTTCATGAGTCCTTTGGATATTTTTTCAGGTACTTGTTTTTCTTTCAGCAAAAGATATCTTCTGCCTTGCAGTATAACACTTACCCCACGTAGAGCCAGGTGACTTCTTGGAACTTTCTCTCTTGTTCTTCATAATGGCCATTGCTGTCCTGTTACTTCAAAACAGTGTCATCAATAAAATGTGAGGTTTTTGCACATGCTGCTGAGTTTCTGATGGTATTGATCCATGACATTTTGTCCTCTTCAGATTTTGGCAATGACTTGTGGTCAACTGAGGTCAGACCTGAGCTTGTAGGTGGAGAATACTCCTTTAATTTGTCCTTAGGTGACACCAGACTGGCACCAGGACTTTCTGAAGAGATGTGTCTCATGGCTCTTCCATCACTGTTAGGAAAGGCATTGACTTGCTTGATTGTTTCTCCAGAGCTTCACAGCTTGCACTTCAAGTTTGCAATGAGTTTGTACATTATTCTGAAATAATTGGCTTTGCTGAGATCAGAGAAGCAACAGCAGATATGCAAGCCAAACCCATACTTTAATATTTGTTTTTTATTTTAGTGGCCATCTGAGAAAAGCAGTTCTATCTAATCGTATCAACAAATCTCTCTGCCTTAATTTATTTTTTTTTTTTTACTTTAGAGGATGCTACCAAAGACTAAGCACAAGAAACTGTCCTAGTTGCTGTGTGAAAGGGGACAATTCTACTTGTATTTCCTGGTTTACACCTTTCAAAACTTTTAGCAGTAAGCATGTGAAATGTGATTGAGGCTTTTTCTTTCTTGGCAAAAAAATAAGTTTAAAATCAAAATGCAGAACTGGAGTGGACAGCATCCCAGGAAATATCTCTACAGAATCTGACATCCTATAATAAATGTCTTCAATCTAATAAAATGATTAGGCATGTCCTGCAGTCTTTCTTTAAAGCCTGAGGAACACTCTTGTTTGTGCTGTGCTTTTTAATAATTTCAGTTGTCTAGGCTCAGGTTTGAAAAGCTTACAAAAATACTTTCCTGATGGGTTAAGTAAGACTTGAGTTGGCCTTAGTCAGCTCAATACACTTGACAAATCTCTCTTTTCATTTAAGTTGTTTCTTACAACACTGCTCAGTTTCTGATAATCCAAGACCACTGGTACACCGTATACAGGAAGTAAATAATGAGAAATCCTGCAAGGGCACTTGAATTTGATACAGAAAAGATATTTTGATGGTATGGGATGAGTTGGCGCACTGCAGGCTGCAGACACCTTTAACACTTCCAAGTCTGAAAGATGAGTATCCACAATTGTATTCATTCCAGAGTGAAAATGCAGACTTCTCTTAGGTAATGAGGCAGAAACAATTATTGTATTGATTACCATGACCCTGGACTTTACAACATCTAGCTACCAAAACCCAGTAGCTTTTGCAGTAACTTCTACTGATGAAGGTATAATTGCCTTTTCAAAATGAATAGTACAGCAGATCTTCATGCAGGAGGTTGCAAAGGGGATAAGATCACCCTCCTCATGCTGACCCTGACATTCTTCCCGTTGTTCTGGTGGGGCACATGTCTTTGGTACTGACCAGAAAAACAACTCAGGTACTGTGAAGGTGGGTGGACTAGTGTGGGTGGTGACTGACCTGTTTTTCCCTTTCATTGAGGAGAGACACAAGCACACTCAGCATGGAACTAATCAGAGAATTCATTTTCTCATCTTATCTCTGTGCAAAGTGGAGCTACAGCCCAGCCATGAGGGAGCCTGACAGCAGGGTGAGGTGCCCATCAGATGCCAAGGCCGTGGTTATACCTTTGGGCTCCTTAGACAAATATCCCACCGTGCTGTTGTCCATATGTGATGTTCTCAGCCACTGAGAGCCTGTTTAGGTTGGGCCCTCAGGTCATGCTGCCCCTGAGGCTGTGAGTTCCTGGTCCCAGGTGGGGTTTGCTGTCCTCAGCAAGTCATGCAGCTCTTAGTGCCTTGTATTTCCTATGTGATTCTGAAGGCTAATGCAATTCTTGCTCTTTACCCCCTAAATGGCCATTTCTAAGGTTTGTTGTGCTGCATTAATTTCTGATATCTTTCTGTACTGTGGAGTAACTGCATTGCTGCTCTTATTTTCCACTGTGAATCATGCCCAAAGCATCTCCCTTGGAAGCAGTCAGTAGAAGGCCTCCTGCACAGACTTGTCTTGGCAGTGTCAAAAATCTGATGTCTGAATTTCTGCTCAGAAAAAAATTATATAAATGTCATGAAGGGAAGCTGCCAATGAAGAAAACAAACAAACAAAAGAAGTAATTTATTTCCACATGTCTGTAAGCTGCTCTGTGAGCATGCAGAGATTAGCCATGACTGCTGGCAGCTTGACCCCAGCCTTTCCAGAGGGTCATCACTGTGGTTTGTAGTAGGTCATGTGAGAAATTTCTTGCTTAGTCCAGACTTGCAGGACACTTTCTACATCTGTGGTCTCAAGCTGGTGAAAATATGCTGGTAAAATTGTGGAGAGAGGTATATCTTCTCAGTGGGTAGCCCTCTATGCACAGAGACATCAAATGAGTCAGTAGAGTGCTAAAAATAACCAATGGCGATGTCTGAAGATCTTGGAAAGTAGGTCACAGTGCTCACATATGAGAATTATGGATGCTGCTGACAAGGATCAAGGGAAAGCTTCACAGATGCTGAAGTGCAGGGAAGGGAGTGGAGCAGATCAGAGCATTTTGTCCAATAATTCTTGTGTGTAGCGAAGGTGAGTCACGTGTGGACTTAAGCATGTTCTGAAGTATTTTGTTAGAAGTCTGGCTTCTTTTCAACAGTGTGAGTTTTTCCTCTCTCTTATTTTCCTGGAGCACAAAAAGGGAGAAGTACAAACAATCTCTTGGTAGTTCTTAATTATTTAGCACAGAGGAAAATGGGGCAAGAAAGAGAAGTGAAATCTTGGTTGAAGTGAACCCTTCAGGTCACAGTCTCTCTTACCTCCCTTGTGCTTAATTTTATTTTGTAGTGTGTTGTCTAGATTTGTATCTTGTGGAATTGGCATGGCCTTTTTGGGGGGAAATGTATCAGCAGAGATAAGGTAAAACCAGAAAAACTTTTTAAAGATATCTCACTTGATTAATCTGCTTTCTGTCCAAAAGATGACCAATTGAAAAGCAAATCAGTTTGGTGTTGGGATGCACAGATAATCTTTCTCTCTGTCTGCTCTTGGTCTTCATCATTGCCTGTGACAAGAGGAGCCCAAGCAGAATAAAAGATTTTTGGATGTTTTGCTTGCCACTTGTTTAACTTGAGTTGATGGCTGTTTGGGTTACTAATCCATTTACATAAATAGATGAGAAATTGAATTTCATTGTTGGAAAGCTTACCCCCCCCCCATAAATGTAGTTTTCCTTGGTAAAAGACAATTTAAGGGGAAAAGAAGAAAATTAAGAAAACATTAAGTAAAAAATCAGAACCAGGTGAAGATTGTTGGATAACATGCAATATAAAGGATGTTTTGAATATAACATAACAACGTGAATAAATCTGTCAGAAAGCTACTACATAAGATAAATAGAAATACTCAGATACTTCATATTTTTCTAAAAGAAACATGTTTTAATGAATAATTGAAAAATGGTTCATTAGGATTTGTCCACAAAGGGAGACAACACTTCAGAAACATCCAGCTGTTTATTTAATGACCAAAACAATTCATAACCAAACTTCTTCACATGTAATGAAATATTTAAATAACTTAGGAACAAGGGGCTCAGTCCTGTATTTGCTTAGCTTTAAAATATATATAATGCCTTTTTTTTTTTAGTTTTAAAATGTTAAGGGAAAAGCAACAGATAAAGCTTTATTTGCCATTAAAAATGCATTCAGTTGAAGTTGTCTAATTCGAGCAGCTTTCCTACAACCTCTTAAGCATATTAGTGAGATAATGCTGAAGTCCTTACAGAAGTGGGAACACATTTTAATAATAAAAAGGATATGTCTTATTGCTGAAAATATTTTTAAATGTAATCTGTTACATTAATGAAAATAATTTAGTAATTTGGTATAGAAAAAGTAGAATGTATTTTCCAGTGTTAGAGGCTAGACCAGATTAAATTTATTTTTTAAAAAAAATTATTTGTGTATATGAAAAAAGAATTTTAAAACTTTAAATCAAGCTAACTTTAAGTTTTGAATGTGGAAAACAAAGTCAGACAAGAAATAACACTAATTGCTGGATGCTATGAGAAGAGTTGAGAACAAAAAGTGGTGCCAGAACAGCTGCATTCATTTTGTTAGAAGGATATTTTTTATGTATTTTTAATTAACATGCCCAGGGTATGTGGACCTGCAGTAAATATGAATGACCTTTGGCAGGGTGAGGGCCAGCTCCTCACAGCCATGGTGCCAAGGTTTGGCTGGGTGTCTGGGCAGGTGGTGATGCTGAGGCATCCCATGGGTGAGGTGGGAATTGAAGAGCTCTGGGCTGGGCAGGGAACTTTCCACAGCACAGGTACAGCCTCAGGTAAGGACCAAGGCATAGGGATGAAAGCCCATGCTGAGGTTTCTCTCAGCTCTCACAATTTAGCTGTTTCCACTCAGTCTGATCCAAGATTACAGGTGCCTTGTACCAGGGACAGCCTAAGGGAAGAGGGGACAGGGTCTGTTGGCGACTCAAGGGCCACCCTAACCTCCATGGGGATGTCTGGGTGTGGGGTCATCCAGAAACAAAAACAAGAGTATGCTGAGAGCACCTGGATTAGCAGGTGATCAAGATCCCAGAAGGGTTTGTTGGGGACACCCCAATTAAGAAAAGAAAGATCAGCCAAAAAAAAAGAGGCCAACCTGCAGCCATTAAGAGATGTAATGGGAAGATAAAAAGAGTGGAAATAAGACACCCCTATGAGGAGAAGGAGCAGTGAGGAAATGATATTGATTGGCAGAGGTGAGACACAGTAAAGAGAGAATCACAATTGCTGTTCCTGCAGGGGATATAGACCCAAAAATACCTTGCAAAGAGCCCTGAGGAGGTGGTGAGGATTTGATAACTGTACACCTTGTCCTCCTACACAGCAACTAATCATGGCCAGATACCTTGAAGGCATGTGAGCCTGGTGCTCAAATGCCAAACTTGGACCTGTGCATCTTAGTCCTTGTAGGTACAGCAGTGTCAGTGGGTGAAAACTGTTCTGCTTTGAAATAGACTTGCCCTCTACCTCCTCCAATACAGTCTGGAATTGAGATTTACTGCACTGGTACCCTTGTGTTGCAGCATTTATCATGTTCCTTCAGCTGTGTGAACGGAAAAGATGATATTTGCAGAGCTTTCAGACAGGATGGATGCTCCATGTTCGTGCTGGGATTTAACTCCAGCCAGTAGCTGAGCCCCACATGGCCACTTGCTTGCTTCCCCCACTGTGGGTCAAGAATCAGAAGAGTGAGAAAAACAACTGGCCAATATAAAGGGAGTTTAATAAATAAAGCAAAAGCCATGCATACAAGCAAAGCAAAACAAGGAATCCATTCACCATTTCCCATGAGCTGGTAGAAGTTCTGCTGCCTCCAGGAAAGCAGGAGAGAAATTCTATCCCAGGCAAAACCAGGACAGTTTGAAAGGATAGACACTGCAGATTTAGAAAAATCTGCAATTAGTTTTCACTTTAGCATGGCTAGACTATAAAAGCAAAGAGAGGACAGCAGAAATTTCAGCCTGTTTTAGCCACCCAAGATACATTACCTGTCTTCAATGGTAGTGGAAGTGATAATTGATAATTAAGAGGTTCATCTTCAAAATGTTTTGGACAGTTATAAAAAAATTACTATCCGAAGCTAGTTCCAAGGTAAGCTTTTGGGGTTTTTTTATAACCAAAAAAATGTATCAAAAAGACGAATCCATCTGATCTGGAAAACTCTACATAAAAGTAAGAAAACCAGCTGATACATTCTAGCAAACTGGAAGTAAACCAGCCCTACCTGAGTCTTGGTCCTGATTTGGAAACTAGGCATTCTCCCACTCATGTAGTCCTAGGAAGCAAGCATCTTATCCATGGGGACACAAAGGAGTGTCTTTAACTGAGCTCTTCAGAGAATCTTATGTGAACCAGCCAGTTTTTAATCAAACTTGCTTAGCAAGGAATATTTCTGACAAAACTCAGAGAGCTTTGAGCCTCATCTAAGCTCTGGAAATTTCAGGAACTGATCACACTGTCCTAAGTGGATGGAATTTAAACCAGTCCTGAATGTTGCTCAGGTGCCATAGGATAGCCCCATGCTCTGAACAAAGAAATATTTATCCCACTAGTGAGTAGCATATGCTGTTTTTCTGCAAAGCAAAGAAAATTGGGACGAAACCTTTGTAACATAAATCTTCACCCTTTGTGATGGTGGGATTCAGATTCTGTATGGAGCATATTCCATAACCTCAGCAGCTGCCACACAGGTTATATAAATATTCTATTTCAATGAATGGAAGGAGTACTGCAACAAAGGACACAAAGAAAGCAATGTATTCAAAAATGCTAAACCCAAAGACATGTACTTTTGCAGAAGTAAAATTTTGCCACACCCTTTGAGGGAAACTGCTGAGAATCTCCAATTCTGCTTTGGTTCAGAATTTCCTTATCTTCTTGGCATACTTCGTAGTCAGAGGCAATAGCAAAATTTGATGATGAAGTAAGTTAATTATCTTTAAATTGTAGTGTCATGATGTTATGGTAGGTGTGTGATGCAGGGTTATGTTTTATTGCTGTTTGTCATCATATTAAATTGGCTGAGTTGGGAATTGCAGTAAGGGCATTAGCATTCACAACCATTACTGCCTTGAACACTGTCCAGCCTTTTCACTTCCCTCTCTCTCTCCCCACCCGTTCAGTAATTCTGCTTTATGCCTTTTTGGAATGCAAAATAGATTCTATCAGATTTCCTCCCTCTCCTGACTGCCTTTGCTGGGAACTGCTGTAGAGAGGAAAGCTGCCTTTCAGTTCTCCACCTTCTTTCAGACTTGTCATTATGGGTCACCAGTTGTTTTTTCCACCTTTGAGTTTTGTTCATTTTCTCTATTGGTGAGCTGTAAAAACCCTTTCAAACCATAAAAGTTTGAGCACTTCAATTTTCACTCATTATTTGCATGTGTTAGAGAATCTGGCCACTCAATCTTAAATATCAGTAATTTTGCTTCCACAAATGCATATGCTAATAGAGATGAGAAAATTTGGGGTTTTCAACACAACTAGAATTGGAATAACAAAAAAAAAGTTTGGGTTGGAAATTTTTTAAGTGACAAGTTTCATCCTTTCTGAATATTTTTATAATATGTATATCAAGCTTGTTTTCCATTTCAAATGTGGATTTTATCCTCATTTTCCAGTGGTAGTGAAATAGAATGGATAGAAAGCTCACACTGAGGTTGGTAGAGGTCTGAATTGGACTAAGTGGAAATTGAGTGAACCCTGAGTTTCACAGAGACTTGTGGAGGGAACCTCCTGGTTTCATCCAGCTCTGCCTCCTGCTAATGGCATTATGAGCTGGGTCAGCTTGCCATGGCCTTGTCCTGTTGAACCCTAAGCTCAAAGACATTGACTTTGCAGCTTCTCTGAGTGACTTTGTCAACAATTGACTACATTTGATGGGGGAAAGTGTTTGTTAAGATCCAACTGGAATTTCTCTTGTTACAACTTGTGTCTGTAGCACTGTTTTGCCTCTTGTGCTTTTGCTGTGTATGTACAAGCAGACTTCTCTGCCTGCTCTGCAAACTACCATCACTTTGTTGAAGACAGCCACAAGATCTCCCCTGAGATCCCTGTTTTCCTTCTCTCATGGCTGAACAAGTCCAGTGTTTCAGATACTTTTTACACTTGGGTGAACCAGTGCCCCAGTGGTCCCACGTTTCTGGCCTTCTCCTGGTCTTGTTCCAGTTTGACTCCAAGTGCTACTGGAGATTCCAAAACTGGACATGGTTTTATTGTCTATTTGGCACCACATATGTGGTCTAATGAGTGACAGATAGAAGAGAAGGAGGATAAAATTATTGAAGTTGCTGGGTCAAGTCTTGTTAATGCAACTTGGTAACTGGTTACTGATGTCAATCTTGAGGGCTCACAGCTAAACCACAATGGCCATATGTGTCAGAGAAGACAAAAAGATGGTCAGGATGAATAAAGCCTGTCAGTGCCACTGGGGTCCTGACAGTTGTATACCATCCTACATAAATTTCAAAAGTTGCCCTGAGTAAACCTGATGAAGATTCACCATTGGTCTAGACTCACCCTGAGGGACCAAAAATTAAGGTATAATTTCTAGTTGTTCCAAACAGGTGGATTGAATCACTCCCCAAAATGTTTTTGTCTGTGTGCAGACACCAGGGGAGAGATTTAGACATTAAGCTGAAGTTTTGCTTTTAGGCAGCTAAACTGAGATGAGATGACGATTCAGATGGGATCATACCATCAGGTGGTACTCTTGTACCCTTGGAGCAGAAAACAAATGTTTACACTGTTTCACTTCAATGCAGAAATGTCTTCCTCAGCTTCAAGCCTCAAGGTCTTATCTTCAAACTGACTGGTTAAAAAATCATGGTTCCATCATGCCCGTGTTAGGGGATGGTAGAGTTTTTCTCCTTCACTGATGTGGTTTCCTGTGCTTTGGATAGGCTTGCAAAAGTCTCAGAAATTATTCTTTGAGGGTTTTCCAGGTGAATCTATGCAAAACATGGCTTTCTACTCTACTGAAGGATGTTCAGTTTTGAATGAGATTTTGCAGCCATTAAGTTTGGATAATGGGAGTGTGCTTAGGATGCTGGAGGCTCTAAACAGATGCTATCCAACATCCACCTAACCTGCTTTTGGATGTATGGTTTGAAAACCATGAATGAAAGAAGAACTCAGTCAAAAGCACAACTTGCTAAGCAGGGCTAGATGGCAGGGTTTGAAGGAGAAGGAATTTCATCTTTTGAAGTGTTTTAGCATTGTTTTTGTCCTGAAAGCAAATCCAGGAGTCTCTGAGTTTAGCTGAAATTGAAAAATCAGAGCTATGACAGTCTTACATCAAAACAGTCTTAGTCTTGAAGTGATGCATCAGACTATGGAGGAAGAAAAGGACTCTTTCCACAGGTATCTCTTCAACACTTTGCCTGTTAAAGTCTTCAATATTACCCTGGGCTTCAAAATCTCAGATTTCCTTAGCAGTTTGCTTTTTTTTTTTACTTTTTTACTGTAAAACTACTTCTCTGTTTTCATGAAGGGCTGAGAAGACAATTAATTAGCAGATCAGGAATTGGTCTAGAAGCACCAGTGCATGGGACTCTAACCATGACCACCTGTGACAGAGAGAGACTGCACTTTATTCCATTAACAGCCCTTACGAATTTTGGGAAGGAAGCAGGGGGGAATGACAGATGGTTAACAACTTTATAGAGGGCATTGATGTGAATGAGCTTTTTCCTAAACTCTGTGAGGAAGGGGGGCCACTGTTACAGACTCACTCTGAGGCTGCAGGGTGCTGGCAGTCCTCACCAGTGTCCTGCTGCTGGGGAAGGACATTTCTGCTGTGCAAACACCATGAGTGACTGGCACTGGCCCTGACCCCTCTGATTTCCAGAGGAGCACAGCTTTTCTCTCTGGAGAACATGGGAATGGCATCACAGCAGCCAGCATAGAGTTTTAAGGCTTTCTACACCCAAGGCTGGTTGCTTTCTAGCTCTCTTGAAATCCCATTTAACAGAAGTAAAGATGAAAGCAAATGTAAATGAGAATTTGTTTACATAGCACAAATGTCGACCATGCAATTACAATGAATTTAGAGACAGAACTAAGAAGAAAACTCTTCTTTCATCCACCCATACTTTAATGAACTTAAACTTCCCTGTGCAGGGAAAAAAATGCTTAACCAAATTTGTTGTCTGGGATCCTTTCTGGATATAACGTTTACATCTAATTTATTCTCTGTGGCTCCATTTAAATGTAGTTTAATCAAAATGCTGATTTCAATCTTTTCCCAAGGGTTTGCCTCCCATCTGCCACTTCTCTTTCAGAAATACTTAGTTTCATGTAGCTATGCCCAAAACCCCTATCTTCATCCTAGATGACAAACAGTTTCTGCTAGCAGACTTCTTCACCATAAAGAAACCCCAAATTTACCCTAAGCAAAATACTCTTGCTGGCTTGGTACAGTCATATTCATGGCTCAAGGTAAAAAGCTTTTTTCACATGCTGAAAATCACATTTGCATCAATGCTAAAGCTTGCCTCTAATTCTGCAAGCCTATTTCAAATAAACTGCTACACCAAGTTGTGTGTACATGCAGCACATTTAGTGCTTGGTTTTTGGCTGGTGTGGTTGTCACGCGTGTTGGTGTGACAAGGCATTATTGCCCTGCCCTTGGGAGAGCTCTCATGTGATTTCATAAATATTCAGATTTAAGTACAACATTCTAGCAAACACAGTGCCTCCCAGAGACCATCAGAAAGTGCTGGATATCGAGAGTGATCTAGTTGCTTTGGGATTGGGGTTTTTTTGTGTGTATTTTGATTTTTTATTCTTCCTTTTTTTTTTTTTCCCTGATTACACTATTTTCCTGGGAAAAAACTCATTGTTAGTTTAACATTAATCTGTTCCTGGTACTTACTGTTTATTTGCTTCAGAAGCTCAGTCACAACATTTTATTTGTAGACTTAATTATCTGTATAGCAACTAATTGTGATTTATAATACTAGTAGTAATTGAAACAGCAAGATAGAAGCATACTATGTACCAAACATGTTGATAAAATAATTTCCAAATAAAATATCTTCTGAATTTTTTTTTAGAAATAGTGGATGAACTTAAGGCAGTGATTGTACAGGGAGATGGGAGCTTTTCTAGACTCTTCCTGTACAGAAAAATGTGTTTAGATATTTGTACAAAATTTGTGTTATGCAGTGACTGATCCAAAACTCATGGAAAATTTTGAATTTGGTGGTCTTGAGATCAGGCCCTTGTTTAAGTAATTTCTGAACCCATTGTCAAGTTGTCTTTCAGACTTTGCATCTTTCATATGAGAACAATTATACTGAAAATAAACCAATTAGAATTCAATCTGCTGTTGTGGTGAAGATCAGGAAATTCAGGATTAAGATTAAGGATTGTGTTTGACTGTGGAATTTATTCAATAGTCCTAAACTCACCAAGGAATAGATTTCTTTCCCACATTGAATAATCAGGCTTTTCTTATTAAAAGAACTTACTACTAGAGCCCACAAATCCAGGCTCATACATTTTCTTTAGAGAAGAAGAAGGCAGAGTTAACCAGGATTGGATTTTTACATGTAAATCCCGGGGATTACAGGAGCCCTTCCTGCCTCTGTGCTTTACATCACTCTCCCAAGTAAGCCTACAGAGTGGAGCAGCAAGCCTAGAAAACTTCCAACAGTTACCTTGAGATGTTTTTTTCCTACTTCTAACTTGGTTTTGGGTTAGAGGTGGGGAACAAAAGTCTTCTGGGGCTCCTGGAGAGGAAAGCAGGACATTCCTGAGAACACTGACGTGCCAGAAAGGCTATGATAAATCTGCCCATGAGCTGGCAGGTGTTGGCTGCTCGAGAGGGCTGCTGCTCTGATGCAGCCCCTTCTCCCGTGAGGTTCTCAGCAGATTTTCTTTGCAGCAGAAGGGCAAAGCATGTGGGACTGAGCTGTGCAGTGCTCACAATGTGGAAGCCTTGCTCTGCCCCACCTTGAGGAGTCACCGCTGTGGCTTCTGGCAGGGCTGTGCCAGCACTGAGATCCCCAGCCCCTGTATGGGGAAACAGATTTCAAGCAAACAAAAACACCAAAACCAAACCAACCCCCCCAGGTGAATTAGTGATATTTGTTGTAGCTGTGACTCTGAGCAATAAGATCCCACAATAAATATTTTCTCCATGCAGAAAACCCTCTTCTCATAGCTTGCCCCAAGAAGTCCCACAGATCTTTTGTGTTGTGACAAGGTCAAAGACTCAGCCAAGGGGCACAACGTGGCTTCTTTTCCAGGCTGCTGCTTTAACACACAGGAGAGGGAACCTGTCCAGAGATTAGGCTGCCAGCCTTGAACTTGGAAAATTGGATTCAGTTTTCTCTTCTGCAGCTGATTACTTGTAAGACCCGAGGGAAATAATTTTGTGTCAGATTCTTCAAGGTATGATGCTCTTTTGTTTTCCATGGAAATTGGTTAAGGTTAGATGCTAAGTACCTTGGCATTCTCTGCAGGGCCTTTGAATTTGTACCTGAAAAATGGAGATGGGATGATTCATATTCTTGATAAATGTACTAACAATTGTGAAGTTCTTATACCTAATAGCTACAGAAGTCATAAATTTACTGCAGGTAGAGCTACATAGTTCCAGATGCTAATTTGACCTTTCCCTCTTGTTTGAAAGGATATTTTTGGCTGTAAAGATGAACTTGAAATATTCAGATCAGTGGTAAATTTTATTATTGACTTCCTTGAATCCACCAACTCTTTAAGGGACTTTATTCTTATTTATATTTCTTTCCCCATGATAATTGAAATAATACTTTCATTACTAGGTTTGTAAATTAGCCATACAAAAGAAACATTCAGCATCAGTCAAGGCAATTAAGAATTTGTCTTGATGGAAAAATACTGTACCTTGCAGATGGCACACAAGAAGCCAAGGCTACATTTTCTCTAGAGCTTGAGAGATTTATATTCAATCATCCTCTCAGGACTAGACACAGACTAACCAGGATAATGTGATGTTCTTAATACACTTCTCAGAAGGGCTTTAGTTACTTTAGTTCTCTGAGCAAGTTCATTCAGGGTCTCTGTGTGGCCTGACATTGTGCCATGAAGAGGTATCCTGAGACACTGGACAGAGTTCAGAGGTGAAAATAAGGATTGCACATGGCCACAACTTCATCTTGGAGCTTAACTGACAGAGAGCTTCTGCCTCAGAATGTGTTGGCTGCTTTATTCATTTGACCTCTGCTTTTTGCTGCCTTTTCCTTCTCTGGTTGTCTTCTTCTACCTGTCAGATGCCAATTTTTTGGCACAAACCTGCATTGTTTCTTTTCATTTCATGGTGCACAAGTACTTCAGGGAACATCAGTAGTATAAAAATTTACAACAGTGTGCAGAACATTTCTTATTCTTTACTTGCTGCTGGAGAATCAGTAGAGGAAAAGTGGTATAAGGGTTTTTTCTACTGAATATGAAAAAAAAGAAAAAATTGATTCATGCCTCTTCCACCCAAGATGCATTGACTTAAATTAATGCACTTGTCAGAATAGAATTAAATTCTTGGTCACGATGAACCAAGAGAATCCTCAACTTCATCATCCATGAATTTTAGGAAAGAAGTATTTATTTTTCTTGTGTACCTTCAGTCTAGGAAAGAACTGAAATTGTTCCCTTGCATCGTGCTGAATCAATCACAGGAAATAAATAGTGGTGTCAAACTGCCTCTTAAAGGACCTTTGGTACTTTATCTCACCTTCCAGACGTGAGCAGTTTTTGGGCAAGTGACAGATTGCTAGAGACTGGTCAGTGGAGGATCCAGGCACACTCCAATGGCAGCAAAAACACCAAGTCGACTCTCAGAGTTCATTTTTTGTAAGATTTTTCAGCATCAAGCAAATAGAATTTGCCAATAACAGACAGGCAGTTGTTCTGATGAAGCAATTCTGATTTAACCACTTTGCTCATGCTACCCTTGATGCTCTTAGTGTTCAGAGTTGATCAGACTCTGACTTACAAGGGGTGCTGTGGGATAGGGACACTCAGTCACACCTTTGTCTGCAAGACTGTGAAGAGAGAGAGAACTGAGCAGACCACAGGACCAATCTTACCATGATGTGATAAAGATCTGTACAAAAAAGAAAAATGCATCTGTGCAGACTTTCCCAGACTCCCTTAACATTGTACACATTCAATATTCAGAATTATTCTGTGAATAATTTATGCAAACATATTCCAGTGGTACAACTGTTTCAGTGGGTATTTGCTATTTTGGGTCTTGTGGTTGGTCAGCTATTTCTGTGTGACAATTACCACTTTCTGCATGTGTGATTCTTACATGTGGCTCTTTAGGGTGAATATATTTAACTGTTTGCTGTGGTTTCCCTATGTGCAAATAAATTTCGCTTTCAGCAGTATACAGGAAAAAAAAGAACAAAAACCAAGCAGAGATAAGAGGTTGCAAATATTTGAGGAGGAGCACAAGCAGCAATGAAATTCAACTCTACAGCAATTTTTGATTGTAAAAAGTGGATTTCCAAGGGTTTAGGAGTCTACCCCTAAAAGCTACACCCCAGGTCAATCTGGGGAGTGCCTGGAGGGGTGCCTGGAGCCCTCCTGGCAGCTCTGAATCATAAACTCATAGGACAGCTGGGGTAGAAGGGACATTTAACCATCCTTTAGTCCAACCCCCAGCAACAAGCAGGGACACCTTCCTCTAGATCAGGTTGCTCAGAGCCCCCTCCAGTCTGACCTTGCATGTTTCCAGGGAGCAGCCCAGCAAGACTGGGTCTCCCACCCTGGCCAGCCCAGGAAGCAGAAAGCCATGGTGTCAAGTCCAAATTCTGGATCTCTGCACTGCAGCACAGAGCCCACCTGGCTGCAGGGATGAAAATAATGATGGTGGTTTACTGTGATTTATGGAAAAATGTGAAAAGTATATTGATTTTTCCTGCTCCCTTCCTCTCTCTTTATTATTCTATCCTTGCTCTTGGTTAGATGTATCCATTTTTGGGGGGAAAAAAACCCTGAAAAAAACCCACAAAACACCAACACATCATGTGGACAAGGCTTCTTATTTCTGTGCTCTATCATGTCTAGTTGCCATCCCCACAGCTCAGATTCAATTCTTTGCCATGCAGCACCCAGACAACAAAGCTCCTGGTGCTCAGGGAGTCGGGGCAGGGCTGCACAGGAAAGGGACAGTCACAAAGCCAGTTTTCCACTTTTCTCTGGGTATGAATTTAGCTGTGTTCCCTCCCGCTGAGCGAAATGATAATGAGGGAATGGATCATAAACAGGTGCAGCGAGGAGCTCTGGGTGCAGCAAACCTTCGCACTCCAGCGCCGCGCTCGGCATCTGAATCTTGGCATCACTCAGAAGGAGTGACAGAATAATAATTCTCATCTCATGTTAAGGTAGAAACTTGTTAAATTCAGAACCTTCTGGAATTAATGCCTTTTTTTTATCATAGATTCTTTGCATTTGCCAAGCTTCATTTCAGGAATTCCTCGAGCGAGGAAATGCACCCTGAAGAATTACTGTGTAATGAATTATTTATTCATTATCTGAAGCTTCATAGCATTTATAAACCTTTAAGTACTTAGAGGTTTTGTAGATTTTTTTATTTAAAAAAAATCCATATTTTAAATTAATTTTTTAAGAATTTATTATGTCCACCTTTAATCTGACCAGGTGCTGTGGTCTTTACCACCTTGCTTTGGAAAGCTAGAGCAGAAAACCCACACATGCACATGTGCACAGCTCTTCATAATTCTAGTTTATTTAACCCATGAACAAAAAGATAAGACTTGATAGATAGTTTCACAAGAGCAGCATTCCTTCTCCCCAGAGAGAGAGAGGACCTGCTGTGGATAAGTATTGACAAGGCACAATGCTGTTACTGCTGGGATGAGAGGATGGCACAGTGCAGGGCACTGCCCTCACCCTGCTCTTCCTGCAATCACCATTTTGCAGGGGGCTTTTTTCTATTCCTCCTTTTTTTAATTATTTTTTTTTTCACTTTATATCTGTTCAATGTAAGTTCTTTGTTCCCTTTTTTTACAGCTTCTTTGTTGCACCCTGAAGCAAACCCTGCCCAGCTCTCAGGTTGCAATCCTTCACTGACATCCTCGATGATTCATATTTGTGCTTTTCCCTCGGAGGTCATCCTCTGCCTGTACATTCAAGGCCTTTGCTGTCACCCAATGAGCATATTCTCAGGGACCCCCAGTGACAACATGCTTTAGAACCCCTAAAAAGAAAAGACAGAAGGCCTCATATTCATTTGTGTCTCAGTCCAGGAAATTTACACTCAGCTTTAAATATATGCTGGAACAACTTTTCCAGTATTTGATTAATATGTTTTAAGTTGTCACTGGAATGACATCTTTTCCTCTTCCTCTTTGAAAGATTTTATCTGATCTTTTCACTGTTCTTTGTGCCTAGAAACTTCCATAGGAAGCTCTGCTGAGAAACATATGTACACATGACTCAAAAACCATCTGCTTCTCTGTCACCTGAAAGACTTTCCACAGAAAGCTAATGCATAATTTATCATAGACATTTTTTTTGTCACATTTGGAAGTTGCAGCTTTTTTACCTTGGCTCTACAAAGGGGAAGATGCTTTTCCTGGACCAAAAAGATTAAAATCCAATCTTAGTACCCCAGATAGCAATTTGCATTCTTGGCTTGGGAGCATCTGCCCTGTACCTGGCACTGACGTGTCCCTCTGTAGCTCCACCAGTGCAACCCCAAGCCTGCAGGTTTCATCTACTTTTATGGGATGCAGTCTTCAGAAGTCTGGCCTGCCTGCTACAAGTAACCAGTGCCATGAATGGGAATATAAATTACCTTAATAACTATTTTCAAGGCTTCTGTAAGGCAGTTTAAATGCAGCCCATTACTGTAGCACTGGGGCTTTGCACAGCATGCAGCCAGGTGAGGAGGCAAGTCCCTGGGGTGAAGGATGCTAACATGCATAGATAGCATCACTGCCCTTGCAGTGACATCCTGTAAGCTGTGTGGAGCAAATACTGTGGGCAAAGTGTACCTGGCAGACAAAAAACTGTTTGCAGACTGAAGAGTGGAGAGATAATTTAGGCTTGACAAGCCTGCTGTCTAATAGGAGGGTCTCCAGACTTGGTTCTCATGCTGTTTCACTCACAACAACATCAATGCTAGTTCTGGTGAAAAGGCTTTTAAGACTTTAATCCATGTTAATTACCAAAGAATACAAGCCTTTGGAAAAGGATATTCAGATATTATGGTCTTTGGACACTGTCTTTCAGGATCTCTATCAAGGATGTTGACTTTGACTCCTCAGATTCAAAAGACAAAAGTTCAGTAGATATAAAAATAGTTTCGTATCCTTATTTTGGATTTATTGAAAAGCAGCTGCTGAGGGTACCAGACCACAGTGGGTGAACCTGAGGTATAGTTTTGACTGTAGAGTTTTGACTTGTGGTTTCACTATAAACCTGAAATACACAAAGTGAAACCCTCACCTGTTGTTTGAGCCACGTGCTGAACAGTAATTTGACACAATATCATGTTTCTAAATCTGAATTTGTTCTTTTGGGAACTGCCTACAGCAATGTGGGAATAGGTGTGAGGATGCCAGTGCATGCACATTACCTAGCTTTGTGTAAAATCTTTTTTTTAGAAACTTGTTTGAGCCAAGGGCTGCAGTGCCTTTGCCTTTTGACAGAGGTATTTCTGCTTTAATATTGCCTTACTATGTACTACATGGAGTATTTTTATAAAATACGACTAAACATAAATTGTACCATTACATATTTGAAAGTTATTCTGCCACCATCCTAAGTATGAAAAAGCAGATGTTTCCCTTTTAAGTTCTCTTTCTCCTTGTTATATCTTTGGACCTTCCTAGTAAACTATAGCATAGTAATTTGAGCTTCACCAGACTATTTAATGTTGTTATAAATCACTTTATCTCCTCCTACATGGTCTTAAGCAAGTTTTAATATAAATGTCAGGGTTCTTGGCTGCCATGTGTGCTGTCAAATGTGCTAATAACCACTGAAAATATCACTCCTTGTTACATTATTCTACTTGCAGTTTTCATGACAGTACAAAAATGATGCTCTTAAGCTCTTGCTTGTGTATCAAAGTGCTCTGCTCCCTGTCTTTACTTTGTCATTTCTGTTATTCCTCCATTACAAACAAATTCTCTTGTTTACTGTTCTGTTTGGAAGATTATTTCTGTTTTGGCTGTAGAATACACTGTGTTTTACTTGTTTTTTGATGAAACATTTAACCAGCAGGTTTGAGGGGGTACTAGCCAAAAGGGGTCTCTTTTATTGATGTTTACATTGTTCATTAATTCCACATAAGATAGAGGCATTCTCTCATGGAGAAAAGCCTAAAAGGGATGTGAAACAACTCTTTACCTGGCAGCAAATGCTGCCCTCAATCCCCCAAGCCCCAGACACAGACAATCATTAAGATATAGGGACACATCACTGCTGCTGGAAGCTGAGTGCTGTGAGGAGTCCTCCTGCATTTACTGCTCTGTTAGCTCCCATTCATTATCCCTTATCTCTGCTCTGCCTCCATATGTTTTCTGGTGAAGACAATATGTTGTTTTGAGGCTTTTTTCCACTGAGAAATGAGCTCTAAAAACTCAGTTTTGCCAATTATGCATTAAAGGAGTTGAAACATGCAGCTTCTCCTGGTGCTGGCAGCAGTTCAGTGATCCCAGGGGTGGCCTCAGTGGTGGCAGGAATGGCCAGAATGGCACAGGAGCTGCAGGAATGGGAGCACAGAGAGCAGCAGGAGGCTGTGCCTGTCTCATGAACCATCACATCTTGCCTGCTGGAGGATATTCAGCATTACAAGTAAGGGCACACAAAAACTTAAAGGGATTTGCAGCTAAATTGGCTTATGTCTTTTGAAATGAAGAATGATACAGAACAGCACCAATAAAGAACCTGTGAAGGCCAAGACAACACTTGTGCTAGTAAAAGGCAGCCACTGTTTGTCAGTGAAGTCCATTTCTAAAAAAGTTTTGGGCAGCACCTGTCTGCCTCAGCAGCAGTAGATCACTGGTCTGTTCAGCCAGAAGCCTAGCAAGAAAAAGCAAAGGACAGAGGGAGAGATCCTCCACCAGCTTTGGGCTCTAAGCACACACTCATATTCCAGAATCCATCAGGTGTAGCATTGCATCATTCCTTCCTTCAGTAGCCAGCAAGTGTAAGACAGCACACAGCTGCTTTGGATTAATCTGGTGCTTTAGTATCTTCATTTTGGCTACTTTCAAACGATGTTATCTTGGCATGGTTTCATTCAATGACTCTAATAGATCCAGGCAAATATTGGTTTGTTTTTTTTTTTTTTTTTTTCAGAAGCCAAACCAAAAAAAAAAGAGGGAAAAAATGTCTTAAGTCAGAATTTTCTGAAGTTTTCTTTGGCAAAACGAAACCAGAAAAATGTATCATGCCAAATGTATCACGTATCAAAACCTTGAATTAACCAAAATATTTCATTCCACCAAAATTGAATGTTTGCATTTTGATTACTCTTGTCTTTTTTTTTTTTTTTTTTAATTCATTGAGTGACACTTCGAACAAATATGTCACAAAATTTTACTTGCAAATGATTGGAATGGAAATATTTTCCATCTTCATAGATCTATAACTTAATCTTTCTTTCAGCCAAGGATTTAGCTGAATTTAACCAAAATTTACTCATTGTTTCAATATTTTATTTATCCTTTGAGTTGAATGTTTACAGAAAAATATCCCCCAGAACTTTTCTTCTTACTATTGAATTGATTCTGGAATTTTCTTCCTGCCCTGTCAGTGTGATATTCTCCTACTTTTACAGGGTTTCTTTTGACTTTGTTTTTTTGTGATGAAGAACATTTCAGTTTTGTTTCTTCATGATCTGAAAGTTTCTGTCATTTCATGTGTGAAACTTTTTCAAGATTCTTCATCAGCTGTGCCTTGGCCTTCCCCTGTTTATTCTGTAATAGAGGTAGAGGCTAACGAGGAGTGAGGTAAATTCTGCCTGTGCCATTTTAGAGCAGATGTTGCTGTCAATACACTTTCTTCCCAGACTTGCTTTGATTTTTCTTTTCATCTTTTTTTTTTTTTTTCCCCAAACAGGGACATTCAGTTAAAACACAAGTGTGAAACTGTGCAAGGAGAGAGGGATCAAAGTTTTATATTTAGCTTGGCACATTGCATGCTCTTTAAACACCTCTTGCCTTGCGGATGCTTGGCTGTGCCAGGGAAGCCCACAGCCCTTCAGGCCAGAGTCCATCTCTGCCCAGAAATGTTCATGTTCCTGTTTGTTTGCTCCTTGGCCCAGAAGCCTGGTAATCTGGGCTTTTCCCAAAGTATATGTTCTTGTGGCATCGTCCACTGTAGTGCATCCAGGGCATTTGGAAGATGTCTGTTTTATGGTTTTATTATGGAAATAAGAATTCTCAGCAAGAATTTCCAGTGAACTTCTCTACAAAGCTGGAATCTGGGTTTATTTCCAAGCTCTGCACAATTGATACCCTTCCATCCATTTACCTTTAATCTTCTGCATGTGATAAAAGTGATATTATTTTTGGAGGATGAATGTTGTTTCAAAGGCTCATAATCAACCCCTTCCAACTTTGAAAACATCACCCTTTTGAAAGAAGTTTTCTAAGTCTGCTGTGTCTGCAAAAGTGAGTTTTAAATATTCCCATAAAACCTCTTCATTTCCTGTGCCATGTGCCTGAAAACATACTGTTTAGTTTGTTGTGAATTTGAGGTTTGAAAATAATGCTGCATTTATATATAGAGTTAAATAGGCTTGGAAATAATCCTTTTAAAGACTTTATTTACATGACCAAAAATAATCAAGATCTGATTGTTTGAGAACTATAGGATAGAATATCAGTAATACTTCAACAAGAAAACTAATCAACTGGTCCTGCTACTGCCTAGAACTGATGAAATAAAGAGAATCTTATTAATTCTGCTTGTAAATGCTTGGGAGCCATGCAAATTCTCCCTGGTGAGAGCCAGATGGGTCTCTCGAGAGCGAGTTTCTTTTATAGGTTCATTGCTCATTTCTGTGGCTAATGCTTCCCTCCTGATGAGGAGATTGTCCCCACTGATCCTATTTCTGGTTGCACTGTTGTTCTCAGAGGCAGCAGGAATACAAATCACAGCTGGCACTTCCTTCTGGTGGCTGGACTGGGCACTGAGACTTCAGCTCACCTCCAAACTGCTGTTGCTGTTGGGACTGAAACCTCACACTGAGGATCTCCACTTGTGTCTGCTGCCTGGGCCCCTCCTGGCAGCTCAGCAGAAGAGAAAGGGGATTGTCCCATTGTCACTGAGACTGCAGGAAAAACTAAAAGTCTCCAACATTTTTTAGTGTTAGAGATGAAGGCATTACTTTATTCTGCCAGGATGAGCAACAGAAATAATTTCATCCACACATTGCCCAGGTTGTTCAGAGAAAATCATTGCATCACACATGACTCTTTACTAGATTTTTCACATACTTATACAGTCAAACCCCAGAAAAACTCATTGGTTCAATGTTCATTGATCCCAAGTTATGCAGTTCCTAGTTTGCTTTCCTATTGGTTATTGATCCCTTCTCTTTCTATGTTAATTAGGTTCTCATTCTTCCTTCTCTTACCAATCTTTTCCCCAAACAGGTGTCTCTGACCATGCCAGGGGTGCTGTTTAGAGCTGATGTTCATTAATTTTCATTAATTATCTTTTGTGCTACTCCCAGTCTGTTGAGATGTTAAGCTCATCAGGCCTCGAATGGTGAAACAGTCCTTTGAAAAGAAGCTTCAATTCTTTTCCACTTGGGCAAAGTGAAAAAAAAACCCTGACTTGAGTTATATAAATGAATTTCAAACTTTATCATTACCAACACCATGTGTGGACCTCTCTGAACTTGATTGCTGGACTTTTTGGTTGGGTGAAATTTTCTTCTCTAGCTTAACAAACCTAAAGTTTGCCTCATCCCTAACACATTTTTGATGTGGTTACATCCTTTATGATTTTTCATGTCTGGGGTTTTAATGGCAATTTCCTTCCCTCTGTGTTTATGTCCATAAATGTGTCAGCATGCCTCCCGCAGAGCTCAGCCTGGTGAGACTGGCAGATTCACCTCTTGTAGATTCTATCACTGAACAACCTGTTGCAGGTGTCTCAGACATCTTTAAAAGCCAATTTCCTGAGGATTCTCTGAACTTCTGATTCAAAGTCATTACTTTGCACTTCCAAGAGCACCACACAGGTCCTGGGCTGTGCGTGGGCCTGTGTCTGTGCATGCTGACCTGCTACAAGGCCCAGGGAAGCTGCAGACCTCTCTGCTTGTTTTCTACAGCCAAAACACTTTCAGTGGTTGAAGGAGTAAAAGCTAGAAAGGGCACAATCATTAAGCTGCAAGGAGGAGCCTTTCAGAAAGGAGAGAAGGCAAATTTTGAGTCACTGCAATCCCTTCAAAGGGAGGGGATCTCAAGCCTGTGTGTGCCTGTGGACCCCCAATGGGTCAGAGCTCTCCAAAATGTGCACTGGAGCTGCAGTGTGAGCTCTCCCAACCTGGGCAATTGCCCTTAGGAAGAAACCCCACCAAGAAGCAGAGACTGTGGGAATCAGGTCAGCCTGAGGAGCAGCAAAAGCCTGTCCAGGGATACACACAGCCATATGGGACAGGCTGGCTGAGCCCCCTGGCTGTGCAGACCTCATTGCTTATCAGCAGTGGAGAGCCCTGCCCTGGACTTCAACCAGGACTGGATGTCAACCAGAACAAATCCATAGCTGGAAAGTGACAGATCCTGAGCTGGGGAGCTCAGGAGCAGCAATGCAAGGAGGGAGGCAGGAGTGTAATTAAAAGTCTGCAGGAGGCAGGGTAAGTGCCAGCTGATGCTGGGGGGCTTTCACTGGAATGTCAGTGAGTTCTCTCTACAACCAGGGGGGCTGAGATGAATTGTGCATCTCTTTTGATTAGAAGGATCAAAACAGTGCCCTAACCAATGTTTGGCATGAATTACTGAGGATTACATGAAATTTCAAAATGCTTTGGGCAGCGGGCAGTTTTGGAAACTGAGATTTTGCCGAGGAGTGTGTGCAGATGAGAGCTGAAATCAGATGGAACCATGGCATGGGCTGACCATGGCACTGGTCAGTAAATTCTGGCCCCTCAGGTGACAGAGACCCACCACAGAGGAAGGGGTCCCAGCCAGATTTATGGCAGAGGTTTTATGTTGCCTGGGATATGGGGCTCTCCTACTACACATTTCAGAATCCTCTCCCTTTGAGGGTAAGATTGCCAGTAATATGTGTTGGATGAGGCAGACAGTTGTTAAACAAATTGCTCTGGGATTTTACCGTGATGTGAGACTTTTCTCAAAGAACATAAATTGGGACTAATTTTCTCTGGTGAGGAATGGGGTCAGTCTCAACAGATACTCAAGACTTGACACCTATTTGAGAAATGCATGCTTTGATTTTTGGCTGCTAGAGATATGTAAGCTACCTATAGTGGAGAGTGGAATGTTAAAAGCTGCAACAGGGAAAGAATGCTACAGCCCAAATGTAAACATAGTAGTAACTGAGCTAGAGATGCCTACTGAGTGACTTTTTTTTACCAAGAAGGTAACATTTGCTGTTGACTTGCTGTTTTAAATAGACAAAAATAGCCATAGTTTCCCAGATAGGATATTTAGTAGCAGAACCTCAATAAAGATGCTGCTAAATTAGGGGAGATCTTATATTATTCTGTGGAGCAGGAGGTAGTACATGAGAGCCTAAGACAAGTGTTGGCCAGCCTCTCCTGTGGTGGTGCTGGGAAACCTGTAGGTCCCATCTCTGTGCTGCTCCAGGAGCGTGCTGTGGCACATCCTACCTAACCAGGAATGTGCATACATGGTCAGCAGGTTGTATTTGGGTTGTGCCTTCTGCTTGCTTTAAACAAAACTCTGCACAACAAATGGCTTCCAGAGATGGAGCATCTAAAGAGCTATAGGGTAATGGTAACATGCACATGGTAACATTTGTGTGTGGGTGTGAATTTGCACAATTTGCTTCTTGTCCATCTGGGGTAAAGGTTATTAACAGCTCCAGACAGGGAGCTCTTTCTGCTTCCTCTTCAGCGTGTCTGCTCGTGTCTGCCTTACCCTGCCAGAAGCAGACCTGGGATGGGATTATACAACCAGATATTTATTGTCCCAGGTCATGTGACAGACCTTCTGTTTAGTTTTCTCTTGCCACATTTCTTCAGCTCCATTCATGTGCAAGCAGGCAGCGTGTCTGCAAACAGTGTGGTTGCCATCCCCAGTGCCTTCTGTAAACCACTGCCTCTGTGCCACAGCTCCACCCCTGTGCCACACAGTACCACACTGGCTGCCACTTCCTTGGCTGTCCCTCTTCAGCAGCTCTGACAAAACCCTTTTTCCACCCCAAGGCAGACTGGCAGCTCAGCAGACCACCAATGTTCCAGCCACAGACCCACGGCTGTGGCTGTTGGCCCTGGTGTGCCTGGCCAGGGTTCCCCTTGTACCCTGCCTGCATTGCTCAGGGATACAGGAACCTTTGAGGGTCAGATCATCTTCTTCTCTGGCAACACAGCACCTCCTGAGCTGGTCCACTGCTGGGAACCATCACAAGGAATGTCTGAAACAACCAGGGGTACACACAGAGCATTAAAAGGAAAAGCACCCCATCCTGGCATCTGAACATTCTCTGGTAGCTCTCAGGGACTGCTTGGTGTAAGAGAAACCTATTCCATGGCAGAGTACCAGTGGGACAGATCCCAGTTCTGTTTCCTCCCTGTTTTCCTTTTTTTTTCCTGTCAGAAGAATTCACTGAAATAGCTCAAACTCAGGGTATTATTCAGGAGTATTTTACATGGAATTAGAAATACTCACAGGCTGTATTCTTAGAGAAAGACCATACAATTATCTACAAATTCATGGCCCAAGACCATGTTTGTAAATAAATCACAAAGAACTGAGCCTCCTTAAAAAAGTGCTCCCAGGGAGAGTGTTGCAATGATAATTATTGTGATCACAAGGGAAGCAGTTACAGACAAATGAAGCTGTCTGGAAAGGTTGGGGAAGAGGTTAATCGAGATGGTTCACCCTGATCTAATTGTATAAAGACAAAGTGATATAATGAAATAGAGTCTCCACAAGCACCAGTGCTGCGCTGTTTAAGTTTTGATGTCTCTAGAAATATGTGATAGAAGTTTGCTAATGTCACATAGGAAACCATACAGTGAAACTTCAACCAGAAAACATTAGATTACAGCTTCAATGGCAGATGTGCAATAGAAAACAAAATATCTAATCCAGTCTGGTTTTAAATTAAGTTTATTTCGGATCTATAATTCTTTGGCTTCAAGATTGTCTAATGTAATCCAAATAATGAATGTGTGCATCTTTCTGGTTACACGGGCATCTTAGGTGACCAAAATAGTGAATATGGCTTCCCAGGCTCACCTGTCCAGCTAGCTGTGGGCAAAATTTCATGTGTATCAGGTAGAGTTTTCGGCCCTGATGGCATAAGGTTGTAACTCAGGCTTTTATTTGCAAAGCTGTGTGGAAATGAAATAGTTTGAATCTCTTTTCAATGCCTACCTCTGTCACAATGATCCTATATGGATCGATTCTTATTAAAAGAGCTTTGAAAATGGAAATGCTACTTAGGCTGATGTCACAACATTCTTATAACATATAAGAAATTCTCACTATGTGAATGATATTTGTTAACACTTTCTAGTGTTACAGTTACCTGCAAAATACTTTAGTGCTCAACTATAAATGGTGAATGAGTGACTACCACAATCTTGTAAAACATTTAAAGGTGGCAGGAGTTTGCCAAGTCATTAACAGGCAAGGAAGGAACGACTGTTTGTAAAGACTCTGCAGGCTTTGGTATTTCGAATCCTCTCCTCAACCTATGAAGTTTAGCTGGTGCCTCAGTGGATTGATGACCTAAAGCTTTGCAGGGATCTGGGAGTGGAGATGGATGTCACCTCTCTGCAGAAGTAGAGGCAACCGATTCAGCTTATCAGTGATTACAGAAGACCAAATGAAGGGCCAGGGAGTGATGCTGGGTGGGTGAGATCATCTTTTGAAATCTCCTTTGCATTCCTTGTGCAGTGCTCAGATGCTGGCTTGCAGCTGTGTCCCTGCACAAGAGCCAGAGACACACACCCATGCCCACCCAAAACCCTCCACCATGTGCTGATTCTTCTCCATCACCTGACCTGGGGCTCAAATCAAACCCGGTTTCTGCAAAGAAATCACATTTGTGAGCATGTGCTGCTGCTTAGCCAGCATGGCTGATTTGCACATTGAGGCTCCACTTGGTGAGAGGGGAACCCTGGAGAGGTATCCAGCATCTAGAACTGTCCTGCAAGTCTTAACTAATGGAGCAACCCTCAACAAGGGGCAGCATAAGGAGGAAAAGTAATTCTATTTCGTACAAACCAGGTATCACTCAGGCACAGGTGCTCTTCTCGTAGTTTCACTCATTCTTTCGTGTTGGGAAGCTTAAAGTTGTGTCTGCACGTGGCCTGTCCAAAAATATTTGTGGCCGCAATGAATTAGGGAAGCTGGCTGTTTAGTTCTCATGGAGTCTGCTGGGTTGTTCTTCTTAATGGCAGCCTTGTGGCTGCCTTCTGAATGTGTCTTTTACACCTTCCAAAAGTTGCCAGCAACTGTGAATCGTTTGTCTCTCCTTCTGTCCCACCTCTGTGAGTCACTAGATAAAAGTGCTGATTAACTCATCGTTCTTTTGTCTCTTTCTGGGTGTAGGCTGTTGTTTTTAGGTTGTCCTTTGTTTTTCTCAATCTGGATGCTTCTATAAATAGAAACTGCAGATAGTTGTGCTGAAACTTTATTAGCTACTAATTTAGATGCCATCACGTGCTTTTCTTTCATCCCTTTTTCTTCCACTTCTTCCTGTTGTCCCACATCCACACACTTTTGCTCTATCCATACCAAGGCTGATAATTCTACTAAAGCTCATCACAGCATTGTGTGCAGCTCTTCTGCTCAACTTGGGATTTAATGGGAAGGCAGAGGATTGAGAAACATGCTTGATACTATTTTCTATTGGAAAAATTTCCTGCTTGTTACGGCACCAACTCGGGCTTTTTTCAGCTCCACAGGGAGCAATGCAAATATCAACTTCTAAAATGAAAGGTAGCTCACATGAATGTGCCAGATCATGATTGTCAGGAGAATTAATCGCCAAACACCAGAGATTTATGTCCAAAAAGAAGACAGAGGAGTCCTTTTACTTCATTCAAACAAAGGGAGAGGCCGTGAGGCGTTCCTCTGGGGTCTCTCGAATTTTTGGAGGACAAAGCCTCCCTTTTATCCCAATTTTCCGGCCACATTTCCCTCTCTCTTTCCCCACTGGCTGAGGTACTTGAGAGGTGCAGACTTCCCAGAACGCCTGATACCTCAGATTTCCCTCTAATGTATAGCCCTCCCTTTTAATTTTTAATTGTTATGGAATTTATGGATTTTTTCCACATTGTTTCTTTCATCTTTCAATATCCAATGTCATTTATCAGCAAATCTACAGTTTGTTTGTAAGGCAAATACCTTTTTTCCATTCATCAATCAACGGAATCATTCCCATTGTTTCCTTTATCTCTCAGTGCTGGTTTTATCTACCAGCAGACTCACAGCTTGTTTGGAAAGACAAATCCCTCATTCCTCTCACGATAAAAGAAGCTCAGCATACCTGTGTTCTGACTTGGTTACACAATTGTCTTCTCTCCTTCCAACGGTAGGTTTGGAAAGGTGGTTGCTCACTTTCTCACCCCCCTGCCCAAGGAAATGCCTGCTCTGAGCTCAGGCTGCAGATGGCCCCGTGGGATAGACCTGCCCCCAAGCAACCAAAGGCAGAGATTCACTGGCTTGCCAATGCCATGGTATTCCTGAAGAGGAAGGGGTTCCAGCTTCACACAGGGATGGAAAAAGGAAATGGTGAACAGTCATTTCTTCTAGAGGAGACTCACATAGGAAACCACAACAGAAGAATATGGGCTTTCCCAAAAAAAAAGAAGAAAACAGTTTTTTTGTCCTCTCACGCTATTCTAAAACATAAAAATCAGAAAAATGACCTGATCTTAAAAGGAAATTAGAGATATTAATTAGTATTTGTGAAGCACTAAGTAGTATAGCAATAAATTACGTGGGTGGTCCTATGAGGATGTTACTAATTGTGTATTCAGGCCAGAGTTTGAATAGGATATGGTAAATGAGGCATGAGGCCATGCACTTAACAGTGAGGATAAAACAGGCTAATGAATTGTTACTCATTAAATGTATGCCATCCATGTGCACAGAAAGGCTAAAGGTGATATGTAAAAAGGTACCAGTTACCCTGTAATTAAAGATTTTACAGTGCATATAAGAGTCACAAATTTAATTTGTCAGGGAAACATTAAATCAAGCATTTCCTATCCTCAACACTTACAACTCTTACACTTTTTCAATAGAGGCTTTTTATAGAATTCAGTAAAAATCTTTTAAATAATGTGTTTCCCCTGCTTGTTTTGCCACAGTTGGCACTGGTGCTCCTTCTCCCATGCTGCCTTTGCCATCTGGAACAGACCAAATGGTTTTCTGAGTTGCCTTAAATCCCATCACCAAATCCTATAATTCCTGTCCCTCTTTCTCATGGGAGAACACACTTCCATTTCTTCACCAAGCGTGGCTCCATGAAGCTTAGATCTCTGTCAGGTCTTGCCTTTTTTCACTGTTATGTTTTTATACCACAGAGACATGAATCTATAGGATGTCAATACATCTGCCTACATTTATTAATATAAAATGAGACCATTTGTGATTTAGTATTCTGAAGTTTTCTGTGTCAGATTAATTAGTTCAGAGAAGTGTTTAGCTCAGTCTAAATTAGGTTTTAATGAAATAGCAGCAAACTGACTATGTATGAAAACTCAGACTGACTGTTCTTTTTCTAAAGAAATCTGAATTCCAGTACCGTGTTGAAGATAAAGGTAAATGAAAAGCAGAGAATCAGATTGCATCCAGAATTAGATATCACCCAATATGTTTGAGTTGGGTATCATAGATATATTATAAATACAGTCAACAGGAAATAAGTATCCAACAGGAAAATGGATATTAATCAAGTGCAGTATTGATGCCAACTTCCCCCCCATGCTCAGCTTATACCATTTCTTTATGTTTAGGTGGAGCCTGAGTGACTCTAGTCATAAATACCTTTGCTACTGATTGGTGTAAAATTGTCTCACTTCGCTTTTAAAGACACAGTCAAAAAAAATATAGAGCACATGCCCACAGTGAGAGGTGGTTGGACCTTTGGGATGGAGGCATGTGTTAATATCACAATTATATAATGAACCAAGTTCATCCAAGGAGACTGATTGCACCATCGAGTTCCCCTCCCAGCAAGGATTTCATCAGTGCCTGGCCCCAGTTTCCCCACACTGCTCCACCCTCCCTTCCATCCCCTCAGCAGGTGCTCACAGTTGCAGATTGTGTGTTTTAGGAATCACTGTGGAATAGGTCTCTGAGCTGCCAGCTGCATTCCATCCAGGGAGCAGCCGCTGTATTTCACCCTTTAATTTCTGTACTCCTATCCCCTCTGTTAGGATGTGAATATGACTCCTCAGTTTCCTCCAATTGTGCCCTCAGCCCTCTGCCCATGGGGTTCCCAGCCATCTTTCCACATCTATGGCACAATGATCTCTCTGATCAGCACATAAATAATGACTTTCTGATACAGGGTAGAGATAATAAATAGTGCAGGAGATGTTTTGGCATGGACATCCGCAGAAAGTGGAGATGGCACTGAGTGTCCTTTGATCTTTTGTTTCTAATATGTTACTACTCTAATAGTTCTAGTGTTCTGTTCCTTTTCATCATTTTTTCACCATTACTTTATAAGATATATTAGGTTATTTTGATTTCCACTAAATTTAAATTATCTGACGTGTTTGTTCTTCTCATCGCTCTGAATTTGTCAAATGCCACCAATGTGATCTCTCTCTGCTTTGGATAAGGCTGGTACAGTGATGATGTTATCTCCACCCTTCTCCATGGCTTGGCAGAGATGACAGATCAAATGGTCACATCCTGTGATTTTTCCTGGGACCACAGAGCCTGTGATTGTCAAGACACCAAAAACTCTCCCAAATGTGAGATTCTCAGCCTGAAAAAAGACTTTTGCTCTTGTACTGTTTGAATTCAAAATTCATTTGTATGGTATTCACTTTGTTCTGTGTTTTTAAAAAATAACCTTAAGACAGCATACAGATGAAATTGAAAGAAAAGAAACCAGCCCTTCCCTGCTGACAAGCAAATTTTCAGTGCTTTAAGAATTACAGAGTGAAGTAAAATTATTTTATTGCCTTCTTTCATCATTATGCCACAGTACTAATTATGCTCCCGGTGTTCTAAAGTTTATAATGCTATTTCCTGTCATTGAGTTCCTATTTCATTATTAAATTAATTCTTTAAACTTATGTTTTATGCTGCTAGTGAGGCCCTGGTAGCAGACTATCATCTTACAATGACACCAGTGGGTAAGAAAGATAGAAATGATGGAACAATGTCTATAGAATAGAAACCACAGAAAAATGATTAATATTTTTCAGAATGATCAGCATATGCTGCCACAGAGTGAATATGAAATCATCATATTTTAATACAGAAACCTGATGAAGTCTAGAGCATAAATAATGAAAGTTATGCAAACATATCTTTGCATGCATATGAGAGACTGGAGTATGGAAGGCACTGTACATCCTAAAGGATACTTCCTTTGCTGCAGTGTCTGCTTTGCATAGACTTCAGTAAGAGTGACCTTTCATTTCAGACACTATTCCCAGCTGACTTCAGAAAGATCTAAGGAATTTCCATCAAGAAATGAGCACATCTCTGATAAAGATGGACCCACTGCCACAGCTCTGATAAATTCAGGGCTTAACATGGAACAAAGGGTCATTGCTGTCTGGTCTGGGAAGTGCTGGTAAACTGCTGGCCAGCATAGGCAAGCTTAGTAATGACAACCAGCTTCAAGGTGCCTCCCAATCACTGCCAGAATGAGATGCATGAAATATGACTCTGTTCTTGTTAACAGTATAGTAAAGGTATTGACAGAGAGAACACACAACTGAAGGGTTAACCACCAAGGAGAAACAGTCCCTCATGGGACATGCTTGGTTTACTAAAGGGAGTGCCTTCTGGCAATTTAGTCCAATGGCCAACTGCAATAACACTTCAAAAACATTTTAATGTAGTCCTTAAGGCAATGCTGTACCTTTTCCCATGGCCTCTAGTGGCCTTTTGGCACACTTGGATTTCTGCAGAGAATCCACCCCTGTGGCACCCCTAGGACTGGAGCTGCCAAGGGTGATGGCACAGGGTTTGGCACTGCTGGCTATAACAGATCTGGGGATATGCTGGGGGAAATCCTTGGCCAGGGAGGAGTGGTGAGTTACTGCTGCTCCTTTGGTCTACTTCAGCAAAGAGAGGCAAGTCAGGGACCAGGTCTGGAGGTGAACAAATGCTGAGCCCATAGGAAATTCCAGCATTAAGACCAAGGCTCTGCTATTAAGGAACACATTTATGCCTAAATGAGGTCTCCAAACACAGGATGCCTGTCATCAGTGCTCTTGCCTGGCAAAATTCAATGGTGTGGGTTCCAACCATACTTTCAGCAGCTGTCACAGGCTCGTTTGCAGACACTGTCAGACATCACTTTGGAGTCTCTATTTCTGTGTCCATATTTTTCTCTCCATTCACATGTTACAGGTGCAACCCCCGATAAAGCCATTTGAAGTCACACCCAAATATTTACAAACAGGGACTTAGCCTGATCACTTGAAGCCAATGTAGCCTTTTCCCAAGGGCTTTCAGCTATAATCAGGAAATTATGTTTTTAATGAGTTGATGGTAGACAATTTTATTTTTAAGAAAAAAACCCTTTTTTCTTCTTTTTTTCCTCTCAGTAATTACAAAATTTTTTTGTATTGACTGAAACAGTACGTAAGTGAGGCAGATCATGGCAAGATTTTGTTTCAGGAGCTGTCACTGTCTTTCCTGTCCTATTACTCTACTTAAGTGTTCAACCTTTTCTATGTGAAGACCAGTAAGGTAGAGAAATCACCAGAATAATTTCCCATTTTTCCTACATTTAAAGACATTTTGTGTCTAATTTTCTGTCCTTTTGCTAATTATCTTAAAAGAGGCTTTGTAATAGAAAAGGAGTTTTGTCACTGAACCAGTCATTTTTCTGGCACACTGCACTGCTAGTAATGTGATTGCTTAAATAAAAATTGGTGCAGCTTTATTATTTATGATAATGTATTCACCCATTTCTTTGCCTTTCATTCTAATAATGTAAGCCATAATGAACTCTTAGTAGATATAGTAATATCCCATAAGTATTTCTACAGGATTTATGTTGTCATTTAATATTATTTCAAAGGACAAAACATAATTCTTGCCATTTTGCTCAGCTACTCATTTTGTGATTTTTTTGTTCTTCCACTATCACTGAAAAGAAATGATCAAATTAACCATTTTAACAAGCATTTTCTAGTTGTGCCTACATACCATTCATTTAAATGACTTGTGAAATCAATCAAATAATGAGGCCTAGCCTTCTTTCCCTGAATAATGACTTCAAGGAAGATCCACCTCCCTCTCTGGGAAAGAATGGAGAGCTGGGAATGCTCAGGGGAATAAAAGGATTTAAACCATCGCACATAAAAGGCTGAGTAGAGGAGCCTTTGAAAATAAATGCAGGCTTCAACAAAGGATGAGAAAGAAAAGGGTGCAGCAGGAGGGCTGGGTGTAGACATGGACAGAGCATAGAGAAGAGGCTGCTGAGGAGATGCATAACACCCCAAGAGAATGAGCTATAGGTGCTGGGCTGTAGGCTGGGGAAAAGGCATTTTGATGAGGGGCACAGGATGTGCAGAGGCTGGCTGTGGCTGATGGGGTAATGAAGAGACCTCATAAGGAAGCCAGTCTGGAATATTAAACTAATTATCTCAAAATGAAGTGTTTGCGTTTTTGCTCGTACGCAATGAGCCGTTCTTCACAATCAAAAAATTATGAAGGTGGGAAAAAGAGATGAGATCCATGTAATATTTCAAAAATTACAACAACTTTTTTTCCTATACTCCATATTTAGGATTAATTGAAAATAAAAGGCACCTGATTTCTCATCAATTCAGAATGGTAAAAAGAATTGCAACATTACCTCACAGTTGCACCACTTCTGTCTGAATTTTTTGCATTTGCAGCAAAATCTCCCTGGAGGATTCTCTTAGAGCAGGGCTGAAGTAGGCTGTAGCATTTCTAGTGAGTGTTTACATGCACTTCTCCAGAAAAAAAAAGCAAACATAGTGTTACAGATGTGTATTATAATGTTGGCTTTTCACAAGTATTGAAGGGAATGCTGTGTGTGTAGTGTGGGGAAACTTCATTGTATCAGTGTGGTTTCTTTTATTTCTTCTATTGGAAAAAAAACTTAGAAATAGTGGTGTGATGTGAGGAGCTTTTGTGGCCATCTGAGAGAGTGCTGAAGGGATGGTCAAGAAATTCTTCACATTCTTGAATTATCCTATTTGGATAAAGAAGACCTGACAGGTACCAGACCCCCAGGAAAGGAATTTATTGTTAATCTGTTAACAGAAGATCTGCAACACACTAAAACTAAGAGAAATGAGGAGAGACAGGTTGGGGAACTCTAAGAAATGTTTTTAAATAATGCACGAGGGTCTATGAATATGCAACATGTTGGTGCATTTAAAGAAGTGTGTTCTAAGTTAGGGTGTGCTCTTGGCTCATGGCCAGAGACACCCAGCTGTAATATTTGCTTTATTGCCTTGTCCTTAGTGTCTTTTATTAAACCTTTCAAATTCTACCAAGAAAGTGAACCTCATTTTTCATGCATAGAAATGATTAAAGAAGATGGTGAGTAATCTTCTCAGATTAGCATCCTGAGTGTTCAAAAAACTTTTTAAAAATTTAAGCTATTTTCTCAGTTTTTTGTTGTTTCTGTAAGTTGTTGGTGGCTTTAACATGTAATTAAAAAGGAATGCACACATGATTGACATTTTTTATTGTGTCAGAGCTAACAATTTCCTGGAGAAATGCTAGATCATCATCACTGCCTGACAAAATTCCAATAGTGTACATTCAGCCATCCCCAATTATTGAAGTAACAGTTGAGTCATGAGACTTACTCATGGATATTTGGCATTACTCTCCTCTGAGACTGCCTATTGGACCAGACCAGTCAAGGGTCTGACCAAGTATTGTAGTGACAGTGTTTTTCTAGGAGTGTTTGCAATGCTTTGTGAAGATCATGTTTGAGCAGTTCAGTAATGTTAGTCTAGAAGAGCACAAAAATGCCTCAGCCCTTCCATAACACTTTGTTGAGACTCAAATGCTGCAGTGTTTTCTGAATTTAGGATAAAGATTTTAAAATAAATGTAACAATTGGGACTACGCTGACTGTGACAGAGAGGATAACCAGGGGCAGGACTTTGAGAGGCTGAAGAGCACCATCAAGGCCATCCTCTGTAAGTTGGTGCCACACTTTTACCATCCTCACATGAGATTTCAGACCCCAGAGCCATGTCCAAGTAAATGGCTGCCATCCTTTAGTCTTGCAGCCTCTGACCATTACTCTTTGGTCACTAATTCCTTTGAGGTGAGCAGGTACACCATAGGTCAAGAGGGTTTGGAGATTTTGTCCTCAATAGTGCTGTTAGTGACATCTGAGAAGCTCTTCAAGGCTTTGATCTTCAAGACTTCTGGGAGAGAAGTCTTGATAAGATTCTTATCTTATTCTTCTACTTCCAGCCTACTGCAGGCTATGTAGTTCAGGCTTTGATCAAGTGCCCACTGGGTTATTGTGCCCAATGTGTGAAAAATTCCTTTTTCTATCATAGTACACATTATTTGGAAATGTAATTTCTTTAGGACTGCAGGCTGCAATTTACCTGTGTGTTTTGGTAGATGTAAGAGGGTGCTTCCAGTTGGTAGAGGAGATTTAAGTGTGGAGTAAAGAAAAATAATTCAAAAAATATGGGTTCAGCAGCAAAAGGCAGCAAAAATGAGAAAGGAAAGGTTTCAGATCTAAAATTCGGATAACTGAGGATAAAGCAGAAGGATTAGACACTGCTAAATTGATTGAGGAAGGGCAGTTGGCAGCAAACAGGAAGATATGTGCAGTTCCTGACTGTGCAGCCTCCTTCAGGTTTGAGGCCACTCCTCAGGGTCTGACAGCTTTGGTGAATGCCTGTACCTTAACTACATACTGGAGGTTCTTGTCATGGACAGTCCACAGGAGGATTTAGGATCAATTACTCCATTACTGAGTGCTGGAATGCTGTAGAGTTGTGGTTTCATGCAACAGGAACTTGCTTTGTGCACATCAACATCACTTTGAGAAACCAGTTATATGTGACAAATGGGTACAGTCGGGGTATTTCCTTCAAAACTACCCTATTGCTATGAAGTAAATTACTCAGGTTAACAGAATGACTGTGCCTTATAAGTGCTTGAATATGTCTCTTCATGACCATGATCAAGAATTTTTTTTCCTTAAGGCTTCTACTGAAAGGCATATGATTGAAAAGAAATAATATTATTACTGCTCATTGTTTCTGGATTTCTGCAAAATCGAGAAAACTAAAAAGAACATTTTGTTATGAAGACAGCTTTGCAATAATACAAAGAACTGCATTCATACTTTGCTTTTCTGCCATGTTGTAAATATTTCAACCTCAAATAAGTTTGTGTAGTAGCTGACAGATGTATTGATTTTGTAAGTATAAATCTCTGAGCAAAGTCATGTGATTATTTTTTTTAAGACCAAATGAATTGAGAGAACTGCAGCCCTGAGGAAGGAAGGAAATAGTAATCAGGAAGGAAGGAAATAGTAATCATCTGTGAAACTTGATTTCTGTGTTTGCACCATAATGGTGAATTATTTACATCTTCCTTTTCTGAAGGTTAACTTTTGTTGATTTCCTAAACCCTAAAGAATAGCCTGAGCCCTCAGAAGCTCTGCAGAACTGACACTGGTAGGCCATACTATCTTGAAAATAAGCCCTTTTTAGCGTTCATGTGAGTCATTTTCTTTCATAGTATTGCTAAGTTTAGCCTGTGGCTGGGTATGTCAAACCATGGCCAGATGAGCAGTTACAGCTGGAAACAGACTTTGGCTGGCCCTGGACCTGTGTCCTGTGCTCCAGCTGTGATATGGGAGCTGGGCAGCCCATTGAGATGAGGGTCAGGGGTTTTCAGCAGCAGTAGAGATCCACTCTTGTGCCTCCAGCTCCCAGACTAGCCTGAATCTCTGCATCCCTTAGCACACACAGTTCAATTTGTATCTGTTGGGACTCTGTCCAAACTATGCCCTCTGATAATAAAATTTCACCTCCATGAAGGCTTCAGACTTCTTCTAGAGTAGATCTCCTTTTACTTCTCAAGCATCCTACTACTACTCATGTAGTAAAACTAGCAGGGCAGACTTGGGTTACTTTAATACATGATGCAGCTTTCAGGAAAGCCCAGAGTGAGCAATGTCATCCATCCTCTGTTGGTAATAATCATGAAGGCAGTCTTAAATGCAGGGTTTGGTTTTCCTGTTGATGATTGCACCTGTTTGTTACCTAATTTGTGAAAAGTAGAGATCTGAAAGATGAATTAACACCTTTTCATCCTCAGTGCAGAACCATTCTCTGTATTTGATTTTTCCCCTACCCTATCTTATCAAAAAGCTCATAAAAATGGCACCTGCCAAGAGAGTTCACTGTTAATGAATATTCTTTGATGCAGTATTCCTCTATGTTTTTAAGGGTGAATCTATAGCTGATCACACATTTTTTCCTAGTGAAGATAGGCTATAAAGTCAGATCTGGCAAAAGGGGTTTTCCTGTACCTTCTTCATTTTGTGGAACATGATCCTCTGCATGATTTTCTGAGAACCTGGAGCTGGGTGAGACTAACCAATAAACACAACTGTAGCAGAGATCTGGACTGCAGAAAAATACCCTCCCAACTAGAAACCCATAGAAGCTCTTGCAGCAAGATGAGATATGGTTTGCAGAAGTTCTGAACCTCAGTTATGTTTATCCCACAAACTATCAGCAGTGTGGCCACACTGTGAAGAAGCACAATCCCTAAGATGGACTGGTAGAGAACTTCACTGTAATTTCACTGCAACATCAAAACTAAAAAAAATATGTGTACAGATATTCCTGTGTCTCTGTCACTCCACTGCCTTATTGAACGAAAGTTGTGGCCTTTCAGCTTCTCTCAGCAGTCCTCTAAGCAGAAACATGGGATCCAAGAACAATTCTACCTAAGAAAGGGCTAAAAATGGAGGATTATCGAACTGCAGTGTGCGTGGTGGGGAGTGGCAGAAAGAAGCTTCTCTTTGGTACAATTTGTCACTTCTCTTCCTCTGTGAGTTAATGCCTTTCTCTGTTCATGCTTCACTGATTCTCTCTCCCACTAGGCTCAAATTCTGCCTCTCAGCAGCCAAGGGGTATGGGGAAAAAAGCCTGAATGCAGACAAGGAGTACTTAAGATCAGGAATCTCAGTCTGCAAGATGACCTGAGAAACTGGATACACTGGCTGGAGTCTGCCAAGGCTCAGAGGAGCACAGCAGCATGCCAGATACTCCCTGGATTTGGGCATATCAGCCTGGTAAGTGTCTAGTAAGGAGACCCAAAATGCAGTGCTGCTTTTGTGGTACCCTATCACTATTACATTGGCTTTACTATAGAAAACATTTCAAAACCAAACCAGTTTCCCAAGCTAATGCAGATCAAGGCCTTGAAGACAAAAAATGTTGAATTTATATAGTGCATTTCTTTTTACCAGCAAACATTTAAAAAAAGCCCATTGATTCCAGATTACAATGTTAGAGATGCATGAAGAACATCTGTCATTATGACAGAATCATAAATCATCATGCTGAAACCTTGACATGCCTTTTTTCATTGGCAAAGTAATTTTTTAAAATGGGATATAATTAAGTTGCTTAGAGCCACATATTATCTATTTTAAACCTATTATTTTTCTCATGTGAAAACTGTCAGGTGAAACACACTGGTTTGGTTTTAGTTTTAAATGAAGCTAATAAAAATCCTGACCACTGTTCATCACACAATTCAGGGTGCTGCTAGGAACTGTCCCATGTGAAGAAATTATAAGGAAAATAAACCTGGGAGTAAGTGAAACCGTGCTGTAGGTGCACCAGCAAACCATCTTGACATGTAAGACAGATGGGTAAGAGGCTGGTGTATCTGCATCAGGAAATCTCCAGTGACTTGAATATCAAAGAGGAAATCCTACAAAGAGTGAAATCAAGGGCAATCCTGACCTTGATTAACAGCTCTTCTCCCATGGGAAAGTGCATACCAAAGGATAAGTCCAGCCATAAATACCTGTGCTTTGACATACAGTCCAGAAAACTGGGCTGTGAATGTGTGTGGGATGAATGATAAGAGCCAGAAACATCCGGCTCTACTTTTCTTGGTTTTGTGTGGTTACTTTCTCTCTCTTACTGGCTGGCTGTGTAATTGAGCCTAAAACTTGTACACAGAAGAAACACGTAAATACTCAAGTGTGTTTTAGAAAGATGATCCTGCTTGGTGACAAAGTGGTGCTCTGTTATTCTCAATCTCAAAGCATACAAGTGAGATGGGTAATAAAGCAGGGGCATAAACATCTAGGGATGAAACTAGGAAGAATCAGTCACAAAATGAGTTACAACTTTCCTGGAGCATATGATGGAAGAAAGACAGATTCTATAAATACCGAGAAGTTAGAGGAAGATGTGATTAACTAATAGTATTGTTTATTAAGAAATAAAATATAAATTAAAAAGTGTAATCAATAGTTTTGTTTAGTAGATTATATAAAAAGATTGTACTGTATAATTGTTAAAGAGCTAAAGTACAAGACTTGTGGAAATTTACTAATGCTTACCATATTACTTGTGATAGCTCATATGATTTGCGTAAGGTTTTGTAACGGATATGAATTGCTGATGCTTGCTAAAAAGTTACTGATGCTTGCAAAAGATTACTAAAATTAACTATTACAAAGTTAGAATCTGCTGATGCTTGTAAGAAGACATAAGAGGAAGACAACTGACTTCAGCCTCAACGACCACCAAAAGGCAGAAGAAGACCACCTAAAAACAGAAAAGAACATGCGCAGAGTACCCAGAAAATGACTCAGGATAAAAACTAAAGAAAGTATAAAAAGAAGAACTTGTCCAATTTACAGCGCGGCAGCGGGAAAGTGAAAACTCCCTGCCGCCCAGCGCGCTGCCCTTTTGCTCAATATATCTACTTGCTGTAATTAATAAATTCAATTAAATTTTAATTGAACTTTGACAATTTGTAGTCCAATTTATAACAAAGAGAAGGGCAGAGGCACAAATAACAGATACCCAGAGTTGAGGGAAATGTTTTATTAATTTTGCTACTTCCTTCACACGCACATAAACATTAATGATAGGTACTTAATAATGCTACTTTTTTTAACAGAATGACATATGCCAGAGTAGGGAAAAAAACAAGTAAAAAAAATGTTTGAATAAGTCAGATGTACCCAAGTCTCTAGTGCTTGCTGAAATTCACTTAATACCTACTGGGCTCTTAACTTATCTCTGAAAGTTCCTGAAGGAATGGATTAGTCACCAGGGCCCACAGCAATTATGGAGCCTAAGGAGGAAATACAGTCAGCATCATACTTACAGCTGTTGGTAATTAGCAGAAATCTGACATTACAATATACATTTTGTAAATTATTTTAAACCAAACACACACTTGGTTTAAAGCCTTGTTCTTCCTTAATTCTTCCCATCATGGAATCTGGGTTTTAAAAATGGAAAAAAAAAATTAGTAAGGTTTTTGTTTCTTAAAGTTGGCATTCACAACAAGCTTAGATTTCGACACTATTAAGTTGTTGGCTGTTTGTAGGGTTATAACCATTCCTGCATTTAAAAATAGGAAAGGAAGAATCCAGGGAATTAGAGAGTACTCTGCCTAATGTCAATACTGAGAAAGATAATGAGACAAATTATTGAGAAGTAAATTTGTACACACCATGAGAAGAAGGTGATAAGACACATCCAACATGAATTTGTCAAACTAATCTAATTTCCTTCTTGAAAAAGGCAACTGGTCCAAAAGATAAGGAAAAGCAGTTCAAATGACTGTATGTAAGACCCAAGATGTATCTTGACCTGAATAAGGCTTTTGACTTCATCCTGCATGCTCATAAATGAACTGGGGAAAGCTGTTCCATTTGAAATCACTCCTAATTCAATTCACTGTCAAAAGTAAATGTAATACATGGTGGTTGGTAGCTGCACATGGAGGTGTGTTGCACAGCTCCTAATGGATAGGCTCCTGTTAACGTTTCAATAAAGATTTAGATGACAGAATTAGAAATAATTATATACCTATAAGCTTGGTAGGTGACAATATGTAAAGATTTGCAGAATGTGCTCAAGGACAGAATTAGAATTCAAAAATATCCTGATAGGTTGTGAAATCCAACATGAAAAATTTGAACAAAGACGATCGCAGAGGGCTACATTTGGGAGGATGAAGTCAAAAGCATAACCACAAAATGCCACTGCAGATAAAGATCCAGTGATTGATTAATGAGGGCCAGGAATGAGTCAACAGTGTGATACTGTTGAGGAAAAGAGATAAATGTAATTTTGGATTTTCTTGAATTGTCTGCTCAAGACAGTGTATGTAAGATGAGATAATTAGCATACTCTTCTTGACACTGGTGAGGCCTCAGCTAAAATACCATTTTACTCTGAGGCACCATAATTTCAGGAATATGTAGATCAGCTGGAAGCAATCCAGAGATCGACAAGGATGGATGATTGGAAAATTGGATCCATAAAGCAAGGTTGCAAGATTTAGCTTTGTTTTAATCTTATTAAAAAATAAACGGTGTTATGACGTTCAACAGTCTTTAAGTACATAAAAGCCATTACAAAGAGGGTAGTTTTATGGTTTTTCTTGCCCACTAATGACACACAGAATGTCAAGGAAACCTTTTTCACCTATACTACAATAAGTATGACAGTAACACATTCTAACTAGAAGAAAAGATTACTGCTGGAATCTATTACCCAAGAAGGTTGTGTAATACCTGCCATTATTGATTTTAGATACAAATCAGAGGGCTGCCATCTGCACTTATCGAGACAGTTGTGGACTTTCTTTGAAGCTAGGAGATGGCCCAGGTGCATGTTTTGTAGCAGGTGGCTGAGATCACTGGAACTGTGACAGAGCATACAAATTATTACAAGGTAATCCATAAGATATTTTCACTAAGAAAGCATTTGAATATTCCATGTGTGGTTCTGAGCATATTCAATTGTTGTTATGGAATATTGCACAGTTTGGTCTTTGGTATTTTTTTAATATCTTTCATTTGATTTTGTGTTGTGGGATTTTTGGTTTGTTTTTATTTTAACTCAGGAAGGCTTTGTACAGCTTTGATTAAAATATTGAGGAATGACAAACTACATAACCCCTTGAGATTCCATCCAAATCTATACTGCTATGATTCATGTGCAAGCTACTGTGTTTTTCTGAGCTATTGAAGAGCTTTGCAAGCACAAGTTAATTATTAAACTAGTTCTTTTCCCAGGGCAGTAATGACCTAATCATTTATGATAGTGCTCAAATGAGGAATTAAACAAACATATCCAGAATAAACACAGATCAAACAATCTTTGCCAATGGAAAAGGACAAAATCTTGTTTTCATGCCAGTGGGTTTGCAAAACAACAGCACAGATATAGACATCAGTAAAACTAACAAGTGCAGACTTCTCAACCTGTGAGAAACTCTGTCTTAGCAATTCTTTTTATTCAATGTTTTAGAGCGTTTTTCTATTTGGTAAATTAGAAGAATGGGAATGAGAAAAAAATGTAAGTGTTTTCAAAAGGTTGGAAAGTTTTGAGGGCTTGAATTACAACTGAGCATTTTAACATTCAAATCCCAAAATGCTGCAGTCATGGTGTACCACATATATATATATATATGTGTGTATGTATATATATATTAGCTAGGGGAGCACAGAGCCCTCGTATACACAAGAAAATGCCAACCAGAATGACTATACAAGTAAAATAGCATTCTGCAATATGATATTTTTGTGTTGGCTCAAAATAAATCTCTTCAAAATTGTACAAAGGAAAACTGAGCAAACCCATTTATTTTTGTATTCCATTTTTTACTATTTAAAACTAAATTTTTTCAGAAAATATGCTCCTCTTTGTTAGAAATTCAAACCCATATAAAACTTCTGACAAGCTCTAGTCCCTGCTTAATATGAAAACAACTGGCTCAAAAATGTTTTTTAGAGAAATCTGTGCTCATTAGAGTGGACAGTAGTGTTGAGCAGAATATGACTGTAAACTGGAAGTGTTTTCAGTCACCATTGTTATTTTAATCAAGTAAAAGATGATCCTCAAAGATAGGATCAGGGTTATGACTTTCCAGAAATTCATAAATATTTAGTTTTGGTGTTCATAGGCTGTACTTCAGTGAATATCCACTGGTTCTTTTGCTCTTTTAAAACTATACATGATATTTAGATCATGTATAATAAGGATTTCATACTGCACAAGTAGTTTCTCTTATAAGGAAACCACCGGAGCTTGCGAATTTTGCTGTACAAATGCATAAATACTGACATAATACATCTGGCTTGCATCAGGTACGTCATTAGGCACCCCACCCTTGGATCAACAGCAGTAAAAAACTTGCCCAATTTCAACGACCCTGGGACAAACATGTCAGGTGTCAAGGGCAGCCTTAATCCCAAAGCACAGGGAAGGACAATTAGACAATGGGGGTTGTGGTAGATGACCTTTAAAGGTCCCTTCCAAACTGAGCTCTACTATGATTCTGTGACCCAAGAGAAGAGAACTCAGCTGAGCTGAGCTTGCTCAGGGCAGCCCCAGTGAGGTGATTTCATTGCTGGGACCTGTAAATATGGAGGTGGACTCTGCTTTGCAGGCCAGGGTGCAGGTACAACCCCACTGCACACACCAACAGACTAACGTGTCTTAAGCGGCTTAAATAGCTTTAAGCAGCTTTGAAGAGTTAGATACTGTAAGCTTATAAAGCAGTTTAAGCTGCTTAAACCACTCTAGGACTTTAACAAGGGCCCCACGATGCTGCTCCTTGCCTGGCGGGTGAAACAAAGCTGGCTGCAGCTCCCTCACCGTGGGCTGGAAGGATGGAGCTGCAGGATTGCCACAGATCCAGCAAGGAATCTGCTGATATTGACATACTTTGTCAATGATACTGTATGAAATAATGCACCATATACTTTCTCCCCTTGGTTAACTCATTGTTACTTTCTTTTCTTTTAGCTACCTCACTTCCCCAGCCACCGCTGTGTCTTCTTTTTCTATTTTCACCCATTTAGCTCAGGCTCTTTCTGTATCTCTTTTCTGTCTAATTAATTCTTCCTAAAGAAATCCGTGGGCTTCTCTTACTGCAATGATTCACTTTTATGAAGAAAACACGTCTCAATTCTGCCTATTCAATCCACAGAGCCGTGCTGGGTGTAACTGTTCATTTGTATCACAACGGTTTAACCTACATCTAGAACTTTTTTCTCAGAAGAAGAAAGAAGCATTGTGGAAAATCCCAACCATGTAATCCTAGGAAGTACCAGTGGCAGTCATTAAGTTATCACCTACAAAATCAGGAAACCAGATGGGAGAGCATTGCTCAGAAGAAGGAATACAATGCACTGTGTCACAGTTCTGGCATTTTGAAGGTTTCATAAAGGATGTAGGAGGAGGAAGTCTGGGGACAGCTGTCCAGAAAAATGGGTAAACTTATATTCCTACACTGAATCTCTTAGGGCTGAAAGGGTTTTGTTTTCAGTTTTTACTTCATCTGTCTGAATCTGGGGTATGCTGCACAAACCACAATCCTGTTCTTACCAAAGGATGTAACACTCCCTCCCCCTTACACAGAAGACAGCAGCTGAGTGTAGGTTTGGTCTGGTTTAGTGACAATTTGAGCTTCCATGCTAGTAACTAGGGCAGTGGTGATGATATATGGGAGCACTTGAGTCCAATGGGATATCCTTGCTGCAGAGGATCCTCTCAGACCTGCATCATCCCATTCTTGTGTTGGAATTCCCTTCCCAGTTCCTTTACAGGGAACATTCTCCTCTTCCCTTTCATAACCTTCACCCATTTCCTGGGGTCATATCTAACTTCTCAGGTGTTCTCTCTCCATAGTCCTTAACCTAACTGGGCCCTTATTGTTCACAGGCTTATGGAGTCCCATCACACGTGCCTTTGTATATATCACATGCTTCAATCACAATTCAGTTAAGAAATGTAACTATAAAGCTTATCATACTCAAACAATGTGTTTGAAAGACTTGAGAGAGTAAGCAGGAAGAATGATAATGGTCAGCCCTGCTTACAACCTACTTTTTGCTGATTATCTATGTTATGCATCCCTAAATGATGTTACCTATCACCATAGTGTGTATTGAATGCTCACCATGTCAAATGTGACATAATTGTACAAGTAACATTTTACATTTCCATTAGGGCTTGATTTATACCAAATGGGGTTTTTTTCCCAGTATCCTGAAAGCATATTTGTCTTCATTTTTATTGAAGAAAATAATTTGTTGCATGATCTATTATTTTCAAGTCACCAATTTTTCTACCTATCAGTAATTACTTCCTTCAAAATGTGCTTGAAATCTCCACATATGATGCCAATAGGATTCACTAGCTTGGTGAGTGACTGAATTATTTTTTTCTTAAATATTGGTTTGATATGCTCCCATCAGGTGATACCACTGATAGTTAACAGATATATTTGGAGTGGAGAATTGGGACCATGGGAATGTGGTTTCCTTGGGTTCATGACTTATGTCTACATCATCCTCTTAGTTGTTCCAGCTCCTTCTCCAGCTCCAGCCAGTTTTGTAGGAAAAAGGGCAGGTTGTCTGGACTAGGTGTGGGCTTTGTGATCAGTAGATCAGTGTTAGCTGTTGGGTGTCCATACAGCTCTCAGGCTGCAGAAGGTGAGCTGCAATCCCCGTTCCTTCAGCTCCAATTTCAGGAATTTGGGTCTCGTTCTTCTCTAGGAAGCTGCTCATATGCAGCAACAATTAATGTTGGGAATTGATTATAGGAAATATAGTTGAAGGTTGATTGTGGGCATGGAAAAGTCATCTTTTTTAACCCTGAAAACCCTGTGTAGTCATCTACTCACAACTCATGCATTTTCTTTGCCATACATTCTGAGGAAACAAAGGTCCTATTCATGTTGCAGGAGAGTTTGGGTTGTTTCACAATTGAAGGGTTTTTTTGAACATTTATAAACCAGAAAATAGAAATCAGGCAGCAGGTCATGTATACAGTCCATGGTTTGGCAGACATTTACACTTATGCCCAAATTTCAATTGGAACTTGATTTCCCTTGACTTCCAAGAAACATCAGGGTGTGTTAAAATTAACTCTGCAGCTTTGAGGGGACAGCAGCACTGCATGTTTGCATGGCTTGATAAATAACTGAGTGTGCAGAAGTATTCTGTTGATTGTGTTAAGCCTGGTGAGGTCACACATCTGTGCTGATCCATTCACCAGTGGAGAAAGAAAGTTTTCAGTGCTGCTGCTGGACTAAATCACCAAGTGCTGGCAGGCTGCTGGGGTCGTGTCACTGGGCAGATCATCAGGTGTTGGCCAGTCCCTGAGGGCTGCTCACACAGCAAAAATGTGCAGGACAGCAGACTCACCCTTCCTTCCTTCCCCACAGCCAACACAATCTCCTCGATGAGTCTGTTGGATTACATGGGGCTTCTATAAGCCAAACTGTCAGTTTTTCTAATCCCTCCATCTTCTTCAGCATATTCTCCCAAACCTTGACACTCCCACCACTGTTTAATATATATTTTTTTAAATCTTGTTGAGCTGAACTAAAACAATTGCTTATTTCAACTTCCAAAAATAACTTTTATTTACGCTTGTTCCTAGCTCTTTTTTTTTTCTTTTTTTCCAGCTTTGGTGGCTAGCTTCTTCAGCTAATGGATGACACAGAGAATTGCCTGAATCTATTATGTGTCTGTGAACACCAAATTCCTAGATTGCAAGAGCAGCCCAATTCTTTGCTGAGCTGGAAGTCATCTTAAGAGGTAGAGTTTAAGATTTGTGGAAGAAAGCCAGAGTTTGCACTCTACCAATATTAATTTCATGCATTCCCACCTGCATTCTTCATTCTGTAATTGGGCTGTGCTTCCATCTCCACCCACATCCTGCCTTGACACATATCCACGTGCAGATGACAGGGGCAGTGACAGGTAAGCCAGCCAGCCTGCAGGCTGAGTCACCCCAGGAAGGCAGAGTGACATCCAGCAGCTAGGAAGAAGGAAGTGTGCCAACCAAACAGGTGATCTGAGCAATGCACGGCTCCCCACATGCCAAAACAGAGGTTGCACAATGTTGGCTATGGCAGAGAAATGTGGAGAAGAACACAAGAATGCATTTCCAAAATGGCCTTCATAGTAGGAATTAAGGAATGCAAAAACTCAGCCTGTTTCTTTTCATGGACCACTTTAATAACAAAGATGTATAGCAATCAAGAAATAGAGCAATGGTGTAGTATAACCATCTCAGCATTTTTATTCACTTTTATATGGGTCTTTTCCTCTTCATGGAGGCTCAAAAGCAGGATTACAAACACAACTTATGAGTCTGGAGCAATTATGCTATTTGTTGGATTGTACACACAATAAATGGCTGTGAGTAATATGCTATTAGCCTAAGTAGTAATAGCCTCACCACCTCTGATGCAGGTAATCACTGGATTTGTGCTGGTCAGGCAGATGGTAATCACATGGGGAAGTGCCAGACTCCACTGCTCCTTGCAATAGGAACATCCTCAGTTATGCTTAGTTGCTATATTCTATTTCGATTTTTTTCCTCAGAGTTTTAGAGTTACTTCAGTTGTTAATTTTTCCCTTCCACAAGTGACTGCTGCCAACTCAACAATTTCACTTCTGTTTTTGTTTCAGCTTTTTTTTATATATATCTTGCTTGGCTTAAGTGCTTGTATTGTCACTTATAGGTTAGCAACATTTTTTTAGTCAAGCAGATTTGGGGTCACATGGCCTACCTAGGCCTTGTGTTATGTGTGTGAAAGACCTACCAGTGTGGAGACAGACTGATCTGTGCTTGTTGTTTGATGCATTTTTAAGCACCTTGCTGGCTTAAACATGTGGGTCTTGCCAGATGGCAAAGCAATTCAGAAATAGATATTGACACAAACACCCTGCAGGGTCAGATGTTCCATATTACTGGTGATATCAGTGATGGTCTTTGTAATGCCTAGAAGAAAGGTCTGGGAAGGATGGGCAGAACAAATTGGGTAAACCCAAAAAAGGTGCATCATAAAGAAAATAAAAATTCTATAGCACTGTGAGGTGATTGAGGACACAGACCATGGTATGCAAGCAAAGCCAGTTCATTTCAATAATCACCAGTATTTAGAGTTCTCTAAGGTCTGTACAGAATTTTCCACTCCGACCCCTTTGCCTCTGTTCCCTTAGCAACACAATCTTTTTGATTATCCAGTCCCTGTTACATTCTCTTGCACCAGCAATGTCCTTGTTCCATCTTCTCTCGTCAGAGTGACCAGATGTGATGTCTTCACTTTTGTTCTCGCCTTGAGTTTATCTCTCCCATGGCTTCCACTGTTCCCTGGCCAGCAGATCTGTGGTGCTGCCCAGCTGTCTGTTCTTCCACATTGCTGAGACAGTGAAAAGTGTGGACTTACAGGAAGGAACGTGAGAGTAAATAAGTCAGTGACAAATAATGTCCTTTGTAAAGATGCAAGGGAAAGATGAACAGTGATGTATCAAATACCTAACACTTGAAATTGAAACTCCTGCCCTGGCAAGAAACCACAGATCTTGTTTACCAAGTTACAAAGATCCTGTGCGGGTAGTTTAAACAGGAAATGGGCTGATCAAAAGCAAAGATAGGGAAATATGTATGACAGAGATAATATGGATCAGCAAAGCATTTTAAAGAAGTCAGCAGCAGAAAGTTAGCCCTACTTTGACATGAGATTCTGTAACGTGAGATGATGTGAATCTCTTTTAAAAGAGGGTGCTGTTGGTGCGGTGATGACATCAAAAAAAGCAAGTTGTAGTCCAGTAGGTAGCAGCAAAAACACAATGAAAGACATTTTGGTTGTAGTAGAAATCCTAAGAGACCCTGATGTCACTGCAGAAGTGAAATTCAAAAAGCTGTTGAAAAAAGCCTAGGAAAAAAGGCCGAATTTTTACAAGGTGAAACACAGAGTTGTTAAAGTATTAAAATGTGAGACTGGGGAAGTGTCTTTGCCCTTTGCTATAGGGGAGGTCATTTGCAGTGGAATACTGTGCAAGATGACCCAGAACTGGAGGAAAGCAGCCTCTGGACTCAGGCTCAGAAAACCAGATATTCATGCAAAAGAGCATCCTCAAAGAACACATGCAATGACGTGCTTTGCTCATCACCATCGTTATTGATTATTTTTTCAGGTTGCCTGACATGGGCCTCAGGATTGCCTTGTGGAGCTTCAGCACTCAGCTCTGACTCAGTCAGCACAGCCTTGCAGAGTGTGGATGGCTGCATCTGTGTAAGGAAGAGGCTGGCTCACTTTGAACACTGGTGTGAAACAAGGCTGCACTTGCTTTCTGGGGCTGTTTGGCATGGTCATACATAGCTACTGTGTAGGCAGCACGAGCAGCAGCATTCCGTGGGGTGGATTGCACATATCTTGGAAGCCTAAATTGTGCTAGTAGCACTGCATTACAGAGCCATAGACCTGAAAAAACCTGTGAAGATACATAACCTAGCAAAAGAACTAAGCCAGACAGGATTCCAAATCAGTTATCAGAGCAAACATCCCTGAAAGCTTAATATCAAGCATCAAAGTCATGCTAGAAAACACAAATTCTGGGAAAGCAGAACTTGCTGGTCCTGTCCATATCTCACTTCTGACTAATTAGGAAAAAACTGACAGTAAAAATAGGAGCATCTTCCACCACTCATACTCACTTTAGCATATGGAAATTCAAGATACTCAGTTCCTGATGAAAAAAAAAGTTTTTTTAGAATTATTATTTACATGTAATGACAATGCTAAAATAGATCCTGGAAAACAAAGACATCAAAGATGTCTAGGAAAACTAGATGCCTTGAGAAAAAGAAAGTGCCTATGAAAAAGTCTGAATGTTGGTCTCTGTCTCAGCAGAGTTGAACTGCCCACCACCAGCTCTCCTTCCACCACAGTCAGCAGGGAGCATGGGTTATAATTGCTGTGAACTCTCTGAGTGGAACCCCCGAGAATTCCACCAGAGATGATCCAGTCTGTGTGTGAAGACCCACCTGACAGGAATGATGGTGATCAATCCCAACCGTGTGTGCTAGAAACAAGGAATGATGGTAAGAAATGGGAGATGCCACCTTGCACAGCAAGAATAACATAAGGGCTGCAAAGAGGATCCAATGTATTCTCCATAAGTGCTTTGTTTGCTCTGCAAAGCAAAACTTTCATTAGCTAGCTTGCCACTGGAGGTAAAAGTTGTGAGTCTTACTGAAGGGAAGAAAAGTAATGCTCTTGCTCCAGAGGTGCCAAGAGTAGCTGCTGTCCAGGCACAAGCACTGTACCAAGTACTTCAAGGAGCCTGGAAAAACCCCTTGCCAAGGCATCACTGTGTGATTGCTGCAGCCGTGGTGGACTGAGGAGAAAGTCCATGTCAAGAGGAGTTGGCAGGTGTGGGACTCAGGAGTCATGGCAGTGGAAATGACTTGATCCCTGATTAAAGGGGCTTTGCCTTTCATGTATCTTCAAAGGTATCCAGAGTCTACTGGTGTCATTAGCAATGATGGTTTATTTTCATTACCTAGACTGAATGAAAGATCTTTAATCAATCTGTGTTGTATTAGAGACAGTTCTGCTGTTTAGCCATAAATATTTGGTGTGCAATCTGGTGTTGATCTGCAAGGTTAGTAATAGCTGTAAAATAAGTAGTTCCTTTTTTTATTTGCATTATCTATCAAGTTGTTTTTGCTTATCAAGTTTGAACTTAGATCTGAGTGTACTTTTTGAGGTGATTCCTCATCGAAATAAGGGGAGCACATTGAATACATTCAGGATATATTGTTTCTGCTAGAGTTCCCAGTCATTTTCTCAGTAAAGTTTTAACACAAAAGCACTAAATCTATGCTTCTTTAGAAAAGTAGATCTCTACCGCCTGTTCTCAGCTTTCTTCTACATTTCTCATAATATCAAGCCCACACACAGCCCAGATTCCTCAATGGTAGCTGGTGAAATTTTTCCACCTTCTTGTGCTATATATATCCCTATGTCCTGAGCAGCAGCCTGTGTCTGTGTTTTGAGCACAGACTGCTGTTATTTTAGATACCTTCCTCCATAAAGGAGCATCAGTGTTTCTTACATGTCTTCATTATGAGAATTTTTTCATTACTTTCACAGAGGCTTAACCTCATTTCCAAAATGAGGTTGTTCTTGTTCTCCAAGTTAAATAACTAAATACAGATGTGTTTTTGTGTGTGTGTATGTGTTTGTGCATGCCTATAAAATGTTGGGAGTCTGTCCATCAAGATCCATATGTATTTATATGTATATAGTGGTTGAAGTAAAGAGCTTTATTCAGGAGGGACTCTTAAATGTGTGCCTTCTTTTTAAGCACCTGCTGAAGCGAAGTTTTTTGTGTGTTTACACACTTTTCTGAATAGGGGTGCATCGAAGAACTGGCTTATTTTCTTGAATCAACGCCTTGACTGAGAGATCATTGCCTGGATCACCTGCTGCAGCAAGGATAAAAACCATGGCTGACACTGGCCTCACCAGTAATGTGAGGACACATTGCATGTACTCACACAACATGTTGTTCCCCAGCTGAGACCATGTGCTCTAGTAACCTGCCTTTGTGCAGTGGGAGCATCAGGATGAAGGTCATGGGTCCCAGAACACAGCTGTTATGAAGCAAATCTACATTGTGACATTCAAATTTGTTACATAATTAGAGCATTCAATTATAGACTGAAAGACATACTTAGACTGTACTGGAATATTCTCTGTTGTTAATGAGGTTGGGTTAATTCCCTAACAGGCCAGGCAGTGACAAGAGGTGGAGATAAGCTCCCAGCACTAACTGGGGACAAAATTAGGCAAGTGGCATTCTTGCCTGCCCTGCCCTGCCTCTCCTCCTCTGTGCCCTGGTCCTATGGCCATGACAGCCAGCTCCACACTGAGAGCTCCTGCCACACAGAACAACAGGTAATATCCACCTTTTGTGGTAATCTGCAGAGAAATGATTTCTCCTTTGGGTTCCAGCTGCAGCTCTGCCCTTGTGCAGGGTTGGGTGGAGCAGCTGCAAGCACTGGGAACAGCTAAGACTCTTCAACAATTTCAGTAGTTTTCTTGGATTAACACTGGATTAATTTTGTCTCTGAAAACAATAAGTTTTGATAGGAGACCTTGTTTCTCTAGGCTGATCTGGCAGGTTCAGCCATAGCTTACATAAGCTGGAACATTTGAGGCTTGTTTCAAAGAGAGAGGGAATGCAAGCCAAGACACAAATATGGGCCTCTATTTTCCTTTGAAAAATATGATAAAGTTTCCATTTTCCTCTTAGGCAGCAATAAGCTACTCCTCTGAGTGAGCAAAGGGTCCTTTATATTTTGGAGATATTTGAGAAAATTACCATGGCATTATTGTTCCATAAGTCATTTCCAAAATATTCTAGATCTCACACAGAGGTGGAAAGACTCTGTGACCAGACTGCACAGCCTAGAAACAACTGAAATTAAATGCAAGGGCAGCAGGCACAATGTCAAAAACAGATAAATCAGGGTGACTGCACAGTTGCATTCTTGTTTTTTCCACTGTGCTAACAGAGAGGGGGCAAAATAACCCTGTATAGCAAATACATGAAAAAACACATACTGGAAGAAATACTTATTTTGTATTAGCATATTCTCTGCTCTAAATGAGTTTGGGCTAATTACTTATCAGACCAAAATTGGATAAGCAGGGGAGATAAGCTCTTAATATCACATTAGGAAAAATTAATTAAGCAGAATAAACATAATTTATTTGTTTCTTCTCTTTCTTATTTCAATTTGCTTTACTTAGCAATCTCAGTAATGTTCTTAAACAAATTCTTATTTATTTTCTTAAACAGAAAAAAAAAAGAAAAATGAAAACAAGCTGGAAAGAAATTAATTTTATCCTGGTTCCTCATTCTCTCTCCTCAACAGATGAACAACTGCAGCATCAGCACAGATTTCTGCTACTTGAGTTATTGGAGTGCCTCTACCAGTTACAAGTTGTCATCCTCTGAATAAAGCACTTCCAGAAGAGGACTGCTGATGGGCACTGGTGAGAAACATGAACTGAGGATTTGCTTGCTGCTGGGATGGCAGGTAATGGGATAGCTGTATGTTCCAGGTATAAGGTAACCCATTGTGTCTCCTGCAGCCTCTCACTATCCTTGTTCTTCTTTCCCCACTTAATTGCAGACCTTATATTCTCCTACAGGAAGTCACAGTGGATCCCAGTTCCTGATCTCCCAACCTGATTAGCTCTTTGCTCACTCCCCAGTGATACTCTTTGCTTCCAATCTGCTTGGCTGGGCTGCCCAACTCCCAGTGCCTTCTTATGATCCCATTTCTCATCTAGAATAGGTTTGGTACCCAGTGTCTCTGTCTGAGAAGTTCTTTAGACTGCATTTGAACAACTCTGTCCTCTGTACTCTGAATTTGAACATCTGTGTTGCTGGGACCTCAGGAAGGCAGACCCCTGCTTTTCTTTTGTCAATAAACCTCTTACAGCTCATGTCCACCCGTAGCAAATGAGACCTCTTAGGAAGGTGTTCTGTTGAAACCAAAGTCATCTTTATTAAACACATACTGTGACTTTTCATATACCTGCCACTGACACAAAAGCTGTCTTCTATCAGCTTTTAAGACGTTACATCAAACTTGCAAGGTGTAGGTTTTGTCACAGAAGACACCAGAATTTTTAACCACAGCACATTTTCCCCTACAGCCTGTCAGACATGTCAGAGATGTCTGAGTTGTTTTACACTAGCTCCCCTTGAGAATGTGTGTCAAGTAAAAAGTCCTGAATGATACAATTTCATATTGTTTAGACAGGACAGCAATATTAATGCATTTAATCTTATAAAAAGCATTCTAATATCTTTAGTGACCACTATACAGACTTTTATTCCTTAGAGAAGATAAGGAACGTCCTTGCAAACAAGAAAAATTAGATCCTGTTGTGCCAAGGCCTATGCTCTAAAGTAGTTCAAGGTGACCAGTGTACAGCTCAGACTGTTACATAAAACAATTTGCAAAGATCAGTGAAAATTAAACACAAAATGACAGCTTCTTCAAGAAAACAAGACCCTGTGAAAAGCCCCAAGGACGACTCTGAAGTCATGTCCAGTGAAGATAAAAAAAGTGAGCCTAGACTCAGGAGTACTCTTGCAGAGTAGTTCAGAGAAGACTCTTAGCCAGGTACAAGAAGTATGACACCAATGATGTGGGTGATTATGATGAGGTTTATTGGTACCACAGGATGTAAATATTGCCAGTGCAGGGTAGAGTACAGGCAGGTCTGAAGGGCTATAACATGGGCTCTGCTGGAAACATGCAGGCTTGCAGAAAGCACAATTGCAAAGCTGCAAAGCACCCCTGGAGCTACCTGAGGATTTTATCTGCATCTGTTACTCACCTGTCCACACCTGAGTGTTCCCATCTTCGGGCTGGCTGGACCCTGCAGGTGTCCCTGCAGGGCTGGGATCCAGCTGGAAGCTGCCCTGCAGCCTCAGGAGATCAGCCTGCCCAGCTGGCCCAGGCTCCAGGAGCATTCTGTACCCTTTGCAGGCCCATGTGTACCAAGACCAGTCACAGCCAGCAGCACCCCCCACCTCTGGAATGCATTCATTATGCAAGCACCCAGACAGTGCCTCCTGCAATTCCCACCTGGTGTTCCTATCTCTGGACAAATCATATTCAAAGACTGCATGGGAGAGGGGGCTGGTGTGTGGAGGACACCTTCCAAACAGGTTTTTGTCACCATCACAGCAGCAAAATTGACGCGGTAGAGTAAACATTGCTAATGAGCAAAATCATGAGTGGTGGGCTATTCTGACTCCCTGGTGACCCAAATCTTGAGCAGCAAGAATGCTTAATTTGATCCAAACTGCAGATAGGTGGGCAGCAGAAATGCAACAGCCTGGTTTGTACTTTTCCCTCCCTCCCCGGTTCTTTCCTTTTCCACATATGTTTCCCTTCGATTTATGTTTGAGAAAAATCTGCTTGTGATACTAAAGCTGTCCTTTAGAGAGCTGCTGTGATGCTGTTAATAAACATCCAGAAAGTTATGTTAGAGACAGCAGGGCATTGCTGCAATTTCCCTATTTCCGTGCGACCAACAGTCAATATGCTGTGCTGAAGATTTCTAGCCATGAATTCACTATTCACTGCCAACACCAGAGAGAGAGGCTGAGTTCCCTTCCCCTGCAGCTCTTGAGCTGTCTTTGTCCCTCTCCCATATGGCCCTGCTCTCCAGGGAAAGACTGGGCTCTGTCAACAGCTCCAGTGGAATTTCCAGCCCATCTCAGTGAACTGAATAACTCCCTTTTCTGAAATAGAAAACCTAATACTTTGTCTTTCTTGCTATATCTAAGCCTGTTCAACAATGGTGTTTTTCTCACATAGACTTTAAACAGTGAATGCAAATTGGAGTTTTAAAATTAAAGCTTGACTCTTCTGCATTCTAAGTATTTTTATTCTTTTTTTTTTCTCTTATATGTTTCTATTTTTAACAGAGAGTTTAAAAGATTTCATGTGATCCATATTGCCACAGGAGTAAACAAGTGTTTGAAACCTCAAACCCTATCCAAAGCATGTTTAGCAATATAGTTTTGTTACAGTGACACAAGACCTTTAATTCATTTGACCCTCTGGGTCTGTTTGCTTTACTGAAATTTGACTCAGCAAAGATAAATCCCCTTCTATCATTCTGCAAGACAACTCATTTTATGTTTGGATACAAACCAATTTGCTGCCAAAGCTGCATAATCAACCCCTGCCCTAACATTCCAGTTAGGGCTGAATGGAAGAAGAACTGGTGTTAGTTGTACAGAAATGCACTTAATTTCTATGGGATCCTCAGTGAACATTGGAACAGTAGATGGTGTATTGACTACTAGGTTTACCAACACTCCTTTTCCTTGGCATATTTTACATATTTATGTAAGGGGATGACAGTCTACTGTCATAAAAAAAAACAAAACTCTTGAGTTTATCACTATTAGTATATCACTAAGTAATTATTTTTTTCCATATTTTTTTTTACTTGATATTTGGAAAACTGTTCTGTAATGACAAGCTCTGGAATAAAATCTAAAAGACAGGGCATTTTTTGTATTTGAAAGGTTTCTCCATATGACTGCAAATAAGAAAATGATGGAAATATCTATTCTCTTTTTATTCTTTGTTGTTCAATCAACATGGTTTTCTCTTCCCTCTTGCTATACAATCATGTGCAGATTTTATTTAATCTCTGGGTAATTTTTAATATTTTTACCTACTTATTATCAAACAAAACAGAGTAATCAGTCACTTAAGGATGTGCTGGAGCAAATCATTATGGGAAAGTTATATTTATTTCCTTGTTCATGCTATTAGGGATTTCTCTTTCCACTTAAAAATTTTAAGTCAGTTGGAAAAGAATTAGGGGTTGATAAAATAAGGATTTTCATATTTTTATTTCTTTTTTCTTCCCTCCTCCATTTTGTGTTAAACATTTGAATCCATGTAAAGCAGCCTATTACCATAAGCCATAAATCAGCTCTTTCCCTGTTTCAGAGAAATCTCCTTGAAATGTGTGCAGCCTTTTTGATCTGCAGGTTCCTAGTCTGGGCAAACAGAGGGAGTGTTTCTACCTGGGCTATAATTTTCTTTTCCTCTTCTCCCCTGTGAGCCATGCTCCCTGAGCCACCCAAGAGGAAGGACTTTTAACCCAACACCCAGCATTGGCCCTGGCTGAGAAGATCACAGGAAGTTCTCAGTACTCTTCAGTCCCAATGCACCAGCTCTTATGGACCCCAAAGCAAAGCTGCACTTCTGCCTCCTTTCCCTGCTCTGCCTGATGGTATTTCCAGCCTCTGCCAAGCTGGTGATGGCCACAGGACTGCAGCCTGAAGAGGGGAAGACTGAAATACTGCTTTCACCAAGGTATAGGTGAGAGGTAATCGCTGGTTGCTTCTAAGTCTGAATCACTCCATTTTCACTAACGGAGTTCCTTTGTTCTGCTACCTTGTTAAATGGAAGAGACCCTTCTCTTTCATTTGAAACGCTGGTTTTCTTCAGCTCCCTGTATTTCCTCTACAAGTCCTTAGGCATTTTTCTTAATATAACTCTGTGCTTCAGCTACTGCACCTCACAGGTAACCACATAAGAAGAGTGAGGGCTCTGAAATGACTCCTGCGTGGCTCTGATCTGACACAGCCCTGGAATGCCATTGGGATGTGATTGCTACATGGCAGTCAGCACCGAGCTAGCACAACACTGGGGGGAACCTTAGAGGCTGCAGCAAGAATGCAGCAACATTGGGAAGAAGGCAGTCAAGTGTGACAAAATGTGAGTAAAGGAATGGAAATGCTGAAATGGAATATTAACAGTAAATGCACTCGGGAAAAAAATTAGAAAAGGTGAAGGCTCCTACTCTCTGCAGGCACTGGAAACAGACATTGACAATGATAATAGATAATTGTTTTTTTCATTTGTAATACAAAAGAATGTATGTAAGAAAAATGAGATAGGAAAAAGAAAGGAACACACTAACAAATGCACCTGACACTGTGAAAGGTATTGGACTGGCATCATTCCAGCAGCAAGAGTGGGAATCATTAACTTGAGCTATTTAGCATTCATATCAGGGCAAAACTGTAGAAAACTACAGAATGGAAAAAATTCTGCACTGGTCTATTGGCTAACTATAAATAATTTAAAGCAACTTCTATCTTATCATTTACAAATCAGTGGACAACTGATTATGCTGTTATGTAGTTTTATCACAGCTACTTCCTTTTATCAGAAAATGATGGGGGTTTTTAAGCTAATGTACATTTCTTTAACCATTCCTATTTTGGTTGTTGAATTTTTTTCTAGGGAAAAAGAGTTGTCATGTTCATTGCTTGATACTGCTGCTATTCAGATCTGGTTTTACATTAATTCTTCTCAGTTTGTCACTCACCTGCGATTAATCGAGCAGAAACTAAGAAATAAAATTATGTGTTCTGTAAAGGTGAACTAAGGTTTCAGTAACTGTGAAGCTGAGGGTAGGAACACTGTGACAGACTGTCAGGAATTCCAACTTGGTCTAGTTCTAGCTACTTTGGTGGAGTTATGCTGAACCATATTTTCTGAGAATCTGAATTTTAAGTATCCTTGCTATGTTCTTCATAATACAGTATAATCTCTGTGGAGTAATGGGAAAATTTTCCTTTGGTCAATATCTGAAATGAAAATGGTGTCATTAGCTGTGAGCTGTCTCCCAGGGCAAAAATACACCCAGTTATTTCTCGAGACCAGGAAGAAAATTGCAATATTCTCCTTATTTTAATCTTTTACTAGATTATGATAATGGTAAATTAGAAATTACTTCCGAGTTCCAACTTAATTTTAACATTTAGGATATCTGCCTGCTGCACATTTAATATGATTTCCAATTACAACAACATGTGAGATATCTCAGTATTTGAGGTCCCTCACAACAGGCCCATGGGATAGGAAAATGCAATTTCAGTGCAAATGCAAACAGAGCTATAGGCTGTTTTCCCCAGGGAAGAATGTGATTGATACATGTGTATATATATAAAATACAAATATGTATGTTACATATATGGATATGTGTGTGTGTATGTGTATATCTATAAACTCAGTCCAGTTGTATTTAAGTCCAGAATGTGTCTCAGATGCATGAACCATAATCCTTGATCCTATATACTGAAATGTCAAATGATACCCTCAAAAAATGTATTCAAATTCTTTACACTCTAGACATATTACTAAAATGTTCCTTTGGGGTATGGTTTGTTTGAATAGAAGTACAAGAAATAAATTAGGCAGTTATTTATTTATATATTGCCCACAGTTCTATAGATTTATGAAGAAAACAGATCTGGAGTGCTGCATTGCACAACTTCACAACACTGCAGTTGGATTTTCCCTTGTATTTACAGACTGGCTTATTTTAAAAATCTCTTCAAGCACTGGAAAATCATAAATATGCAGCTCCACAGATCTGGAGGTGAGGTTCCTGTGGCTGTAATACATATCTTCTTCGGCAAAGCTCTCCAATTTAGGGTCAAACTCTGCTTGTTTTTCTCCCTTTTGATTAAGGATGGAAACACACATGAGTGAAGGAACAGGCTTTGTCATTGTATGGCTACACAGTGCTGACTGCTCCAAACATGAGCAAAAATATGTACTGAGGCTGTAATCTAAGTGGAGCAGAATATAGCAATGTTTGGTAGAAATATTTCTGAGAGGTCTATCAGCACATTTATGATTTCATAGAAAATTCAGGGCCATTTATCCCTTCTAACCAGGACTCCTGAAGGCTCATAGCTAATGCATAATTTTGACTCCTTTGTTAAGATTAGAAATTTTAAACAAAACAAGTCAACAGATTTAAAAGCTGCTGTCAGTCTTAACACCTTCAATTTCTGATCATAAATGCAATTAAGAATACCCCTTTATTTTAAATCCAGAAGAGAGGGCATGGCTGAGAAGCTGAAAAGTGGGCATCATGGTACCATCAATGCTCTATAACTCTCTTGTGATGGGGCACAGTAGGGCTGCCACTGATGTAGTCATTGATTTTTGAAGATTCTCTTTCCTGCAGCCAACCAAAGCATGATAACCCCCTCCCCCACCAAAGAACTGGAACACAGCAGTGCTGTGTTCAGGGCATGACTGAACATCTGAGCAGCTGACGTGGCACCACTTCATGCCTGGCACTGTTGCCAAAAGCGTTGTGTATCACATCATAACCCCAGGAAGGAGTTTCTGTACAGCTGGAAATTGCATGTAGAAAAGCAAAGGCAAAGTGAACCTTACCTATCTTCCACCCTTCTCCCCCAGATATTACCCAAACAAAAAAAAATTTTTAGAAGGAAATGCTCTTAGATGTTCAGCATTTGCCTAGATTCATAAACGTCTTGAGGTAACCGAGAGCAAAATGTGTGGGGTTTAGATATTATGTATCCAAAGTTCCTGTATATAATCTACTCCCTTTAATTTCATTATAATACCCTAAGAATTAATACCATAAATAGTTGCATTATCATGTAATCCCCTAAGAATTCATACCAAAAATAGTGATGGCAGAATGAAGGCATTGGAGAGAAGCTTGGGATACCTCATCCCTTATGTCTTGGGGCTGAAACTACTCAATATTGCTGTGTCTCATATGGCAAAGAAGACTTTCGTAGCTGAGAGGCCAGGCAAGAGCCTTGACATTTCTGTGCAGCAGTCTTGAGGTCTGTGCAGACACAGATGGTTGAAGGGTTCAGAAGGTGTTATTCTAAGTAACAGAGTGCTACTTCTATCCACTGTGGCTTTTAACCAGGACTGTGACTTGTTTATCCCCTATTTTGTTGTCCCACCCTCTATTCAGGGCTGTTCAGAGAAGTTGCATAATGAAACAGAAGAGTTGGTTTGGCTCCAGCTGGTCCTGGTGCCTGTTGTCCAATGTGGGTTTGGTTTAGTTGTGGGGACAACACTTGGGACACAATGAGAGAGAAACTCAAAATACTCAGAGGGTTTTGAAGAGTTGAACATTTTATTTACTAGTGAGTTACCACTGCAAATATAAATTTTAGTATCCAAGATAGGATTTGTTTCTTCTTTCTGCTAGGAAATTTGTTGCATGCTCCTTTGATTTAAATTGATAGACTCTGAATTTTCTAATAAGCCTTGCTTCTTTGAAAACCAACTGTCTGAAAACTGCAACACATAAAAGCAAACCAACCCTTCTTATTTTCCCTGTAGGTACAGTCAGACTTCTATCTCCAAACAACCTTAAAGAAAGTTTTTGATGCTACTTTTCTATTCTTGTTAGTTCAGCATAGCCAACGGTAAAGGCCTTGTTGACATTAGGCAAATGTGCAATGATGCAGCAAAATCAATTTAGTCACACTGATGCAAATCCCTCACACAGATGTAATGTCTGTGTGCAAAGTAGGGCATTTCTGAATATATGCAATATTTAAAATGAAGTGGGAGAGACCCTATTCCTCCCAACTGATTCCTTAATGTGATTCATACAGATGCCCCTGAAAGCCTAAGTTGAAAGAAAGGGACTTTCTGGTCAAAAATAAGGGTTCATTAGGAGTACTGTTGATCGGGAGGGAATGTTATGATCTTTAAATTGTAAGTTGAAGTAGCTTAAAAGATGGAATAATGCTTAAAAAAAATACCCTTTACCTTTAAACTGAGGATATTTGACCTTAAAGTCACTAGGAAAAGCAAAATGAGATTGCATAACTCCATTATATGGTTACTTTTCAGAACAGAAGTGAAAACTAATGGTCCTGGGCTGTTTTTAGTAATTTAGTGTGATCTGCTGTCAACAAGAGGGAAAATAAACCTCCAATGCTCAATAAGACTAAGAGAACAAAATGTTCCTCACTGTGGGTATTCAGTTAAAGTTCTAGGGGCAAAAAATGGCACAGCCTGTGAAGGCTTTATTGAAAAACAGGAGGGGTCAGCAAGGGAGGTGACAGTAAGAATACCAGTAATGAGGTAATGACCATCTTCCTTTCCAATCTGAAGAGGTCTGGGGAAGTTTTATTTATTTAATTTTTTTAAAAATAAAAATGCTTCAGCAAACTGTGAATTTGAAGTAAAAGTTTTAGTAATTTTGTAAGTTTCTTTTAGCTGTCTTTGAGGAAAAAAGTTCCAAATACTTCATGTGGCAGTATATAATTTATTTAACATATTAATAAATGAAAAATCAAAATCCAAATATATGTATTGAAAGCACAGTTTTTTATCAAATCCAGACTATGTTACAATACTTTTCTTGAAAAGTGTGTTAAATGTGGGGGAACTCCTTCCCAATCTGAGTGGAAGCACATTTTGAAACCTGGGATCCTTTTTGTTAAGTGAATTTTTTATTCTTTTTGCAGCTCAAGACTCACGCTAGGGAAATTGAAAGACATGCAGGTACTTTCCATGTACTTTCACCTACAACCTGGCTCTTAAAGCATCATTTTCCTTCTCCCTCCCTCAAAAGGAAGACTAGGAAGTCCCTTTTCAGGAATGAAGCCAGGGCAGAATCTCCTGCTGGTAGGACACAGTCTCCCAGAAGAGCCAGGTGACTGCAGGAAACGCTGTTTTGTTCATGTCTGGCCAGGAGCTGGCACTGCTTCATCCTGTTCTAGCAACAGGAACCTGAGTGGGAAACCCTCGTGAGATAAAGAATCACAGGATGTGCTGAGGTGGGAGGGACCCACAAGAATCATTGAGACAGGGCAAGGGAAGTGCTTAGGCAGGTAGGGAGCTAAGCAATCAATTATTACTGAATTGCAAACCTACAGGCAATTCCACTATACCCCCTGCTTTATAATTACTGGGATTCATCAACAGAAGCTGTGGCCCCCACTGGGCAATTCCCAAGTTCCTTGAAATGAGTCTAATACCCAATGAGGTTACTTGTGCTGCTGCAGAGAGATATTTCTGGCCTTTTACGTGTCAGAAAAGAAACTGGATGCGACAGATTTGGAGCTGGCCTGTGATAATTTAGGAATATGGTCTGTTGGCCTGATTATTTGGTTGAATATCTGGGTTTAACTCATCAGAGATTAGCTTGCAGTTGCATTCTTAAATTATCAGGGCTGATCTGTGCTCCTGAGGTGGGGATGCCCCACTTCCATTGACACTACACAGCCAGGGAGCACAGGGACTTGGAAGGGGAAGGCATTAAGTTTTGAACCTCAGCATCTCTACATGGGCAGGCATCCTACTCACCCCTAGGAGAGACATAGGGTTCCAAAGATCCATTGGGGATTAGAGATTAGACCTGTAACTGTCTGATAGGACGAGTGGATAGAGCATTGTTAGCAGACATTAATTGGAATATGTTAGTGTATATCTAGGCTGTTCCCATGTGTTTGTGGAAATTTCGATGAAAATGAACCCCAAAAAATACCTTTGGAAGAAAAAAGGGTTGTGAATACCACAGTAATTTCCATCAGTTTTTATTTTGTATTGGGTGTCCAGAACTGGCATGTTCACTCACATTAGAGCAAGCCCCTTTTCCCTGAAAGGGAATCTAATGGGATGAACCCAGGGTTAATTTACAAAAGCAGAGCATCTTCTCTTTCCATGAAACCAATATAAAACTGTGCAGAGGTGATATTTTTCCATGGTTTACAGTGGAGGCATGTTGCATGGAGAACTGGAAACATTACATGGCAGCTGGTCCACTCCAGAGTGCTGGACCCAGCCCTATCTGTGGTGAGCTTCCAGCTGAAACTGGTCAAGAGAATCTCTTCTCAGTTGTGAAAGTGTCAGTTGTTATTTGCCAGGTACTGGAGAAATATTCCACTTGGGTAGAGAGCATATATAATAGGACACAAAAAAGGTTTCCAAGAAACCATCCTCCAATCTGGTAGAAAAGTTTTATGTGTGTGTGTGTCTGTATGCATGACTTGATTGAAGTATAGAAAACAGAAAGTTGAAAATCCTAAGCAAATTACCTGAACTGGGTTTTTCTCACTCTCTCCTTACTGAAAGGACAAGTAAATAGTTTACTACAGCTTGATGGGTTCTTGATTGTGGAGTTCCAAAAGGCAGCCTACAGATCTAAGCTATATTCTAGATCAATTCCTTATTCAGCCTTCAGAGCTTGGGAGGCACTGTGCTCATTCATTGCTTGTTCCAGGTGTTTTAGCACGTAAAGTTCTCCTACTTCACTGTTGCTGGGAAGGTTAATATATTACATTTCCCTAACCATGAATTCCTAATGCATTCATCTTGCTTCCAGTGAACATATTTTATATTGCACAGATTTTGAAAACCAACCACATATTAAGATGTCCATTTCTCCAAAGGATACAGACCACTAAAGGCTGTATATTCTGGGACACATCCTCCCAGTGACTGTTTTGTGTTGCTGTAATAGAGTCTGGCCAAAAAGCTGACAGATCTACATCTTGGATGGCTACGGTCTCAAAAGCATTTTTTAATGACACAGAGTGCTGAGTCTCCTCCCCTCTTCCTTCACTGTTGCCACATAAAGGTCATGTGAAAAAGAGAGTTGACTCTTCAGAATTTTTAGAAGTTTAATAAGGGATAAAAAGGGATAAATATCCAGCACTGGGGTGCTTTTGGCAATCAGCCAAAGAACTAAAACATTGTTCTCTATATACTGGTACATTGCTGGGGGTATATGCATATTCATGAGTTCATACATCATTCAAACATTCCTTTGAGTTTTTGATGTTCCAGGAGCTCTCTTGTTTGGTTTTAACCTCTGACTTGTCTGCAGGACATTCTGTTGATTAGGTCAGTATATTTTATTTCTTCCTGTGTTTCCATCCTATTGTTGCACACTTCCTGATAGCAAGGGTCAATACATTTTTCCTAGATGCTCATGCTCTGGTTTCTGTCACTGTTATCTTATCACTTGGAGAGGCCAGTCTGCAGATGTAAGAAAAATAATTGTTTTACCCCATTCTCTGAGTTGGTTACATAGAAGTATTTAAGTCTCTATTTTAACATTTTACTGAAGTCTACAATATAATATATTTATCACACTACTATTCATATAAACTATGCAGTGAATACATAAACTGACAGATCATACTATACAAAAGCAGTCAAAAGTAAGTATAAATTGTACCATATCAAAATATTTGTGATTAATAACAACATGCAAAAAGCTAATCTATGTATGTGAAAGCCAATATTACATTGTCAATCATAGCAGTTGAACTGGGCTGTCACTCTGCAAAGCCCCATGGCTTTGTTTTGGTCTGTAAAAAAAACTTTAGAAGGAGACTGTTAAGTGTGACGTGGCTATTCTAAGAGGAGGAAACGCACACACACGCTGCTGTTTAGCGGTAATCTGGGAAGATTTGCGTCTGCTTCCTTTGCAAGGCCAAGTGACTGCTAGAAAATCTACAAATACAGGAAAGAGACAAACTGAACCAGGGACAAAAGGGGGAAATTAGAGCCAGCAAATAAATTTTAAGGAACTTCTAGTTATGAGACCTCCATTGAGAAGTTCTTCAGCGCAGCTGGCAGCCATTTCTTTCTGCAGCTGAAGTTTCTGAATGATTACTTTTTGTGGAGTATATCACAGGAATGTAGATTACAAATGGCAAAGATCTGGATTGCAGGCACAAAGTGTATATTTGAACAAAAGGCAAAATGCTTCTGGAATTCACTTTAAATGGGATGTCCAGAAGAAGCAGAGCAGGTTGTATACCAAATTGTGAACAGAGGTAATGAGTAGCACGGCAAGGGAAGAGAGAAGCAGCCTCAGTTTCTGGATGTTTCTTGTAGCTAGTCATCTTGATTTCCAGAGATCAGCTTATCACCATCATCATTCTTTCTTCAGTGGTTTGACTCATTCCAGTGAAACACTGGAGAGCCCACCAAGTTGTTTTCCATCACAAACCAGACGAAACCATCAGCTGTTTTCAGACAAAAGCAAATACAGCACAGATTGTCCTGTGATGGGCTTGAATACCTGACCTCTTTCAACAGCCCCAGGCCACCCTGCCTGTGTTCCCTGAGGGCCAGGTGTGGTGCTGCTGTGGCCAAAAGCTGTGCACCAGGACAGTATAACTGGATGCCACTTCTTTCGCTGATTGTTGTCACGTTTTGTCTAAACAATGTGGTCACATTTAAAAGCTTTTTCCCTCCCTACATGTACTGAATGGTTGGTTATCTCAGGGTGGTTTTTTCTGTTCCTTCATGCCCTTTCTGCTCCTGTCCCAAATTTGCTCCTAACATAATGCTACCACCAAAAGGAAGGCTCTACATTCAAATTCAAATTATGCAAGTTCAAACTTTCATTTTAAATTAGATGCTGTTCAGATGCCATGCAACTACAGATTTTACAGTGCAGTTTGAGCAAGCTTTGCAAACATCCCAAGCAAACAAACTTTGCAGGAAACATAATCAAATTTTACTAATCTTTGGGACACTGCCTCATGAGGATCATCACTTGCAACAAAGCCTCTCCTCAGTTCCTTCACAGGGTGATCTTTGTACCATTACACAGTATTGCTGTTTTCCTGTGTTGACATCTGTTAGAGAAATAGGTCATACTAGTTACAGAACGTGCTTGGTTTGATGATCTTATGACTTGCTATTACTCCTCACAAATTTATTATTTACTGAGTTTCTAATCATGTTTGCTCTCAGTGCTAATCAACCATTCTTCACTTGTTGCCTGTTCCTCAAGAGACCCTTTCTAATGGCATTTTGGGTGATTTTCACCTTGCAGAACCTGTACCATCCTCCTTGACTTGAATTCCAGAACCCATTTCGTGATTCATACTTGGCATGCTCTCGGTCTGCTGGCTCCTGCCACAATGGATTGTTAGCACATCATCACAGGGCATTGAATAGCCAAACTGGTGGGCGGGAGGAAGGAGGACTCCAAGGACTCTCTCCTACCACTTGGTGACCCTTAGTACAGGGACAGAGGCAGCTGGACTGGGAGGCAGAAGGTGTACTTCAGAAGACTGCTTCTGGAGGCATTTTTTCCTTGCGTGTTGGCAGCTCAAGGGTTGAGAATGTATGGCTTGTCCCCTCCACTGATGTTCTTAATCAGAAAATGACATTTCCCTCTCAACAATTCCGCATTGTTAAGCCAAATCCGTTCCTCCTCCCCAAAACAACCTGTAGTATTGTTCTCCTGTTACCATGATAAATTATGCATGTGAGGCATGCTGAATCATGACAATGTTCCTGTACACAGTTGTTCCTTGTGCTGAAGAAATTTGTATTTTGTCATGTACGGCTTTTTTATGGTTCTGTTTATTACGGGACCAATTTTAGGATCTTGGTGAAATTGCAAGGAAGTGGGAAGTATACTAGCTGCTCTGGGAATTTAAGCACAGACATCTGGAATATTCTGAGGAGCTTGGATCAATTTATGGTTGATCAGCAACCAGCTTGTAAGCAATGCTTTGTGTCTGCATGCACACTTCATAGAAGCTCACAGAATCACAGAACAGTTTGGGTTGGATGAGACCTTAACTATTATCTGCTTTCACCCCACCCAGGTGACCATTGGCAGGTCACCTTCCACCACACCAGGCTGCTCAAAGTCCTCTCCTGATAGATAGAACAGAGAATAGAAATTTTCAGTTCTCTGAAGTTGCTGGATAGAGCTTAAAGACCAAAAAAAAGATAAAAGAATGTACATGTGTGTCATCACACAGGATGATAAATGTAGCTGGAACCAGTAGATAAACAGATAATGAGGAATATAGTGGCTTTTTGGGCAAAGTTATGTAAAAAGAAGCAACAGCACATGCCCTAAGAGAAGTTCAAGGGAAGGTCATCTGTAACATTTGGGCACTTGGAGAGTACAACCACCAAAGACCCCTTCAGACAACCCTCTAGGAACACTAAAGGACTTCCAGTAGGAGGCAGCTTCATGTAAATCAGTTCTATGAAAAGTGATGTTCATATATTAGCCAGAAGTACACTGTAACCAGTAGGTATTCTTATAAATACATATTATAATATTGGCTTTTTGTGAATATTAAAATGGATGCTATATGTATAATGCTAAAGCAACTTTGCTATAAAGATATAAATTTTATTTCTGCTATTAACTAAACTTAGACATAGTGAAATAGCTGATATAGTAATGCCTGTGGGAATTGAACTGCCTGCTTGGTTGGGATAACATCCCATGAACGTGTGATGAAGACCCCTGCTACTGATAGTCCAACTATCAGCACTTGCCATCCATAGAAAACGTGGACCAAAACCCAGGCTGGAGGTGATAGTAAGAACAGACTAAAACCACAGCCAAGAAATGTGAATGCTCTAGAAAGGTGGACCTGAGGAGGAGCCACACTAAACAGTTCTTGGAACATAAAAACTTGGGGAAAAGTTTAAATATGCGTAAATGTTTATGAATATGCAGTGATGCAATAGAAAAGGTATGCAAAGGGTGTCTCTGAAATAGCAGGTGTGCTCTTGGCTGAATGCCAAGCACCTGGCTGCTAAATTTTGCTTTATTATCTTTGTATCCTATTGTCCTTTTATTAAACTTTTGAATTTTACCAGGAGAGTGAACCTCATTTTTCCCAGTATGATCACGATGGAATAAATACATCGTCGTACCTTCTGGACACACATCAGATTAACAGAGCTATCCTTCTGATGTGTCCAGCACTGCAATAAAGAATGCCTGCTGTCTGATACTCAAAATTGTGTTAGAAATTTTGTTGTCTATCTGATTTCAGTATCAGTCCAACATTGCCTTAAGCACTTCCAGCATCGAGGCATCCCCAATTCTCTGGGCAACCTGTTCCAATGGTTCACCAGCACAGTACTTATGGCCTTTGATTTAATAAAGTGTTGCGTCTAAACAAGATTTATACTTTTCCATTGTATCTTTCTAATTGTTCCAATCACGAGTTAGCTTCAGTCGGGTAAGACAGCTGCATGTGGTGGTATTGCTAAACACAGGCCAAAACTTACAGACTCTCACCTGCACATAGGGTAGGGAGAAGGGTGACCTCTTTTAATGTCCTGTCCAAGGGACAAAGACCTCACAGAATGGGCCAGGTTGGAAAGGACCACAATGGCTCATCTGGCCCAGCCTCCCTTCTCAAGCATGGTCATTCTACAGCACATGGCACAGGAATGTGTCCAGACGGTTCTCGAGCATCTCCAGTGAGGGAGATTCCACACCCTCTCTGTGCAACCTGTTCCAGAACACGGTCATGCACACAGCAAAGAAGTTTTTCCTCATATTCAAGAGAAACTTCCCGTCCTCCCCGCCACCCGGCCAGAGCCAGCTAGCCACCCAGCCGAGAGAGAGAGGGCACTGGTACCGGGGAGAGGGCGGGCTCCCGGCACGGGGCGGGACTCCGGGCCGCGGGCGGGTCAGCGCTCGCCGCACGTAGCGGGGGCGGGGGCGGGGGCGCGGTCCCGGCC